>PITA01002307.1:0-90714 GCA_004023965.1 Spilogale gracilis
TGGTTCCTGCAAATCCTTATCTTATTAGAACGTTTTACTTCCCCCCAGCATAGGGAAGTGAGTGAATGGTCACACAAACAGGAGGTTGCAATATCTAAGCTATTTATGTTAGTAAAGGTTTTACTAAGTTTTAAAGTAAGTATGTTGTGCCCCCACAATCCTACAATTATCAAGCTTCATAAGGATTGGCATGGCTCTCCACGCCTTGGATGAGCGCTTGTCCAGGTACACGTCCCAGGGACACAAAGGACATATTGCCCCGGCCCACAGGGTACATTCATGGGTACCTCCACCATAGTTTTTGGCAGCTTGCAGCATGGCGGGGGGGGGGGGGGGCCGCGGGTCACGTTGCCCCTGACAGTACTTCTTATGTCCCACTCTTCTAAGCTAAATTTGTATTCACTCATTTAGTTCTCCCTGAAACCTTGTAACACTGCTGTTCACATTGTGCAGTTTACAGATGAAGAACCTAAAACACTGAGAATTCATGTTATTTGCTAAGAATTACATAGCTACTAACTGGTAGATCCAAGGTGTAATCCCAGGCATTCTAGTTCTAGAATCCACTCTCTTAACCCTATCCTGAATTCTATCTTAGAAGGTCCAACTCACATCTTAGTAGCTCCACAAATATTTTCTTATCTCCATCACTGAGCTTAAGTGATCTTTATTTTTCTCTATACTATCACACCAAATATTGGTCCATTTTTGTATAGTTTATTTGGAAGCTTAATCCGTTTATTAGAAATTGTGGCTTGGGGCACCTGGCTGGCTCAGTCAGTAGAGTCTGAGACTCTTGAACTCAGGGTTGTGAGTTCAAAGCTCCACATTGGGTTTAGAGCTTACATTAAATAAAAACAAAAGAAGTTCTGTCTTGATGTGGGATGGGAAGTACAAAATGTACATTAAATATGGCCCTTAAGCAAGTTACAACTTAGCATAAAAGTGAGTAGAGGACAGAAAAGTGTAATATCTTAATAATGGGAAAAGTGCTACATTTTTAATAATAATGATAATCATAGATTCTAGAAGAGACATGGGACAGAGTTGTACAGGAAGTTTCCATCAAGGTGCTCTGTGAACATTTAGCAGGAGACGAACATGAAGACCTTTTTCAAGAGGACAACATGTAAGCTAAAACATGAAGAAGCAGCATCATTTAATTACATGTTGAGGGAAGAGAACATATTCAAGGAAGTATCAAACAAATGCACAAGAGTTTGAGATGTAAATTGAAGAAATAAGAGAAAATCAGAGTAGGGGACAGCCCAGAAAACCAACAGGGGGAAGTAATCCTGGGGAGGTGGGAAGGGCACATTAATATGTTTGGTACTTATCCTTAGAGCAATAGAAAACCAGAGAAGGGTTTGAGATGTGCAGTGACATGACTGGGTTTCCTTATGGTTGTAGAAACAATGATGAAGTGATGGTGATTGAACATAATAAGCATATTAGTAAAATTCTGAGCAAGAGCTGTTTATTGTCTTTGAGATTAACAGATTATAGAACGGGAACACACACTTTCTGAGAAATTTTCCAAAGTGAATTCTAATTAAATACATGAAACTGAGGGGCACCTGGGTAGCTTAGCTAGCTAAGTGTCTGTGTTCTGCTCAGGCAATGATCCTGGAGTCCTAGGTTCAAGCCCACATGGGGCTCCCTGCTCAGTGAGCATCTGCTTCTCTCTCTCTCTGCCTCTCCCTCTGCTCTTCTCTCTTTCTCTCACTCACTCTCTCTCAAAAAACTAAATAAAATCTTTTAAAAATGCATGAAATTGATAGTGATAATGGCATTATATTATACAAATACATAAAATGATACAGAATTATAAAGGGTAGAAAATTTCATTGAAACAGAGATAAAAAAATGATAACAATTTATAGGCATTGAGCCTTTAGTCTGAGGCACAATCTGTTGTAAACATTATGAGCATTAACTCATTTGGTCCTTTCAAAACTTTATGAAGCTGTTAATTATTTAAAACAGTATATGGCTGCTTTAACAGAAACCAAAATAGTGATATAAGCCAATTAGAAGATTTATTGCTCTCCTACATAGAATTATAAATTGGCAAATGGCCCAGGGATGTTGTATTATTCTGTCTGTCAGGTCATCCAAAGACCAGGGTTCCTCCTATCTTGTAGCTCTCCCATCCTCTACACTGGTGCTTTCTGAGAAATATATGTAAAGCCCACATGTAATTTTTAATTTTCTACTTAATAAATTACATTTTAAGAAATGAAAAGAAACAGGTAAAATTCACTTTAAAAATTACTCAATTTAAGCTACTATATCCAAAATATTATAATTCAAACATTCATTTCATCTCAATTAAATGTTAAGTGAATGTTTGATTACATGTTAATTGGAAAATACTTGGTCCATATTTAGATTTCAGAAAAGCTTCAGTTAAAAAAAATAGATTAAAAGCAGATTAATTTATGTGTGTTTCAAACATACTTAAAAATTCTGGGTGGCTTGCTCATTTAAGTGTCCACCTTCAGCTCAGGCCGTGATCTCGGGGTCCTGGAATCTAGCCCCAGGTCAGGCTCCCTGCTCTGCTTCTCCCTCTCCTTCTGTCCCTCCTCCGGCTTATGCTTTCTCTCTTTCAAGTAAATAAGTAAATAAATTTTTTAAAAAAATTCTTTGATAACTAGAGTATCAATTTTTAAGTTTACATTCCTTAAAGCCAAATAAAATAAAAAATTCATTTCTTCAGTCACACTAACCACATTTTAAGTGTTGAACACTCCATGAGGCTGGAAACCACTTAACTGGACAGCATAGGTCAAAACTGTTGCTTCCACACACTTTTCATCCACAAAGCTAACCTGTTAGCACTGTATCTGAATTCTAAACCAAGGAATGGGGGAAAGGGAGATAGGAGAAAACAGACTATCATTTGAGGAGTGATCTAGAACTTGTGCACATATTGTCGGCCAGAACTTGGTCACATGACCAGAGAGCTGACTTGGCCACGCAGAGCTGCTAGGAGGTTAGGATCGAAATTAGTCTCCTGCTGGATGGACATCTTCCCTGCTAACACTTATTATATAAGGGAGGGAAGAGGTGAGCGGAGAAGAGGAGATTTACCATTACTAATACAAAAATGAGACGGATATTGGGAAGCATTAACAATCTAAGCCATGTGCAGATGCTGTGGCACTAATTTTCAGATAATGAAAGGGAAACACAAAAAGGTTATGTGCCTTGCCCACGTTTGTGTATTTATTACCTACTAAAGTTGAAAAAATTATATTTGGACCATGATATAAAAAATGTTTGGAGTTTCAACATGTTAAACACACAAGATTGTAACAATTGTTCCCTAATACTTTCCAATTTCTTAACTTACCTATGTTGATACTCTAGATACTTTATATAAACTTTGAGGGTGAGAAAAGGCATAATTCAATTCCTTTTACACTTTCACAGTGCTTAATATCATGTAATGTTTTACACATTTCTATGATGTGATTCACACTGTAATATCCAAAGAAGGGTTACATCATTCCTTTCACCTAGGTCATATTTATTAGCCTTTCTTTCCACATAATTTCTGATTACATGGGTTCAAAGAGAAAGATAAATTTGAAGATAGCTAAAGCTAAAGCTGTGGGACAGAAAAATATAATAACTCGATAAACATCCAGGGACATATTGCTATGTGTTTACTTTGTAAGGTTTGACTTCATCCGTTTTTGTAAGTCACTTATGTCTTCTGGGAAAATTTCTTTTCACCTCTGAGAAATTGTTTTCAACAATACCATGAAGCATGATATTCTAAATACACAAAGTACAGAGAAAATCATTCACGCTTTTATCTAGTCTTTTACATTTCTGTGATTCTTTCACCTTTCATTTCACCTTCATTTTCCCATAAGCACTTGCAAATTTATTGTTCATACCTATTGAAAGGTGAAAAGATCACAATCATATAATATACTAGAACCACATATTGTTCTTTGTAGTTACTGTGGATAATTACAGGATATTTTTCTTTTTGTAAATTATCATTTGCATAATACAGATATATAATTCTAACAAAATATCCCCAAGGTTTCTGTAGAAACCTACAGAAAACTTAAGAGAGTTTGCCCAACAAGGCAGAGTTTTGACCCCAGACCAAAAACTAAATCTTCCAACATTAATCTCTTCATTTTGCTAAAACAACATAACATACTAACCATTCCTGCCCATCTAGTGACTTAGTAAATAGACTCTGTGATGTTATCAACATTTGAAATTGTTTTCAGGTAATGCATGTTTTTACTCGAACATAAAATATTAATATGTAAAGCAATAATGATTCTTTGCTTTCAACATTCTTTCAATTATCTTAGACCTTTCTAAATGGCTCCCTACATTGAGAGAACTGAATTGCCATTCATATATCCACATTCTATTTGCTGACACACAAAATTTATATATTTTCTCAAAAGTTTCCACATTTTCTCAATGCCTGCATTATGAAGAATAATTTCTTAAATATTTCCTTATTTATTTAAGAGAGAAAGTATGAGAGCAGGTGGAGGAACAAAGGGAGAGGGAGAGAAGAAGACTCCATGCTGAGTGTGGAGCCCAAAGTGGGGCTCAAATCCATGAAGATGAGAACATGACCTGAAGTGAAACCAAGAGTCAGATGCTTAACCAGCTGAGCCAGCCAGTGCCCCAGAGAAAGACTTTAGCATACAAATTAATAGGGACAAATAATTCCAAGTTGTATTTCACAGGTTTTTGTACAATCTGGCCTGAACCAGATCTATATAACATCTATGCTAATTGACTGATAGCAGCCTTGGAAAATCAAGGCATACCTCAAGTTATTCCAGGTATGTAAATCATAAAACAGCTAAATGGTATCTTATTCATTATGAATAGTTGTTACTCAGAGAATAATTAATCCACTAACTGAATGAAATATATATGGAACAACTGGCAATTAAACCAACCAAATTTTTGATATTTTTAGGAACTAAGGGTTATTAGTATTTACCATGTTATATAACTTGGAATCCATCAGTCTTTTCCAGCCTGGAACAAAAAATTCACAATGTCCAGCATCCAATAAAAATTACAAAATGCACAAAAACGTAGAACAAAAAATATGACTTGCAACCAGGAAAAAAAAAATCAATAAATAGAAACAGAGCCAGAAATGATGGTGATGATGACATTAGCAGGTAAGGACTCTAAAAAACATCTGCGGGGCGCCTGGGTGGCTCAGTTGGTTAAGCGACTGCCTTCGGCTCAGGTCATGATCCTGGAGATCCGGGATCCAGTCCCACTTCGGGCTCCCTGCTCGGCAGGAAGCCTGCTTCTCCCTCTCTCACTCCCCCTGCTTGTGTTCCCTCTCTGGCTGTGTTTCTCTCTGTCAAGTACATAAAATCTTTAAAAAAACAAAAACAAAAACAAAACATCTGCTACAAATATATTCAAGGATTTAATAAGACATGTGCATAATGAAAAGATAAATGGAAACAATAAAACTAAATTAAATAGAATTTCTAGGGCTGAAAAAAATAACTAAGATAAAAAATTCACTAGCTCAGCCTAATAGAAGAAAAAAGATAAGACCAATGAATGTGAAGAAAGGGCAATAAAAACTATCTAAATTGAAGCACAAGCATAAAAATTGATGAAAAAATATGACCAGAATCCAGTGTTATGTGCAGCAACATAATGCAATTTAATATATCCTCAAAGTTCCAGAAAGAGAGAAGATGCAGAAAAATATTTGAAGAAATAACGGCTAAGAAAAATTCCAAATTAATCAACATTATAAATGCACAGATCCCAGGATGCCCTACAAACTCCAAGGTGAATAAACAGAAAAAAAAAAAACAACCCAGAACACATACATCAAAACATTTACAACAGCCAAGAAAGGATTCCTTCTTTATAGGGGATTAATGTTAATAACAACCAGATTTCCCCTCAGAAATAGTGTAAGTCAGAAATCAACTAAAAGTCTTCTTAACGGGTGCCTGGGTGGCTCAATCAGTACTCTTGGTTTCAGCTCAGGTCATAATCTTAGGGTTCTGAGACTGAGCTCTGTGTTGGGCTCTACAGTCAGTGAGGACTGTGCTTGAGATTCTCTCTCCCACCCTGTGCCCCTCCCTTGGGTTGCACTAAAAATAAAATAAATAAATAAATAAATAGATAGATAGATAGATAGATAGATAGATAGATAGATAAGGCTTTTTAAAAAAACTACTGGAAGAAAACTAGACATTAACTATTTAACATCTGGATATCACATTTTCCATCACAAAGGGGACTTGACAGTACTAAAGATAAATTAAAAGTTGTTCTTCGGGCTAAAAAAACGACAAATTTTTTTTAAAAAAACTTGGCCCTATACAGAGGAATGGAGAGTGTTGGAAATGATAACTATGTGAGTAAAGGTATTTTTCTTATTTTAAGTTTTTCTTAAAAATTTTATTCTATTAAGATCTTATTTATTTATTTGACAGAGAGAGAGATCACAAATAGGCAGAGAGGCAGGCAGAGAGAGAGGAGGAAGCAGGCTCCCTGCTGAGCAGAGAGCCCGACACAGGCTTCCATCCCAGGACCCTGAGATCATGACCTGAGCTGAAGGCAGAGACTTTAACCCACCGAGCCACCCAGGCGCCCCCAAAATTCATTTTTTTTAAAGCAAAACACACACACACACACACACACACACACACACACACACATAACTATTTTTCTCAGATGCAACATAGGAAAGTCAGTAATATAAGAATGTAAGGATGAGGAGTACTTGTTGGATTTGGAAGTATGGAGAATATTGGTTGTCCTTATCAAAACAAGTCACAACAAAATATTAAGAACAGAAGCCAGTCTGGTAGATTGACAAATGAATGGTGGTTCAATTATTTTTTGGTTTTGGAACATAGGATTAGTTTTATAAAACAATGTTATTAATGTTAATATATGATTGTTAATATAATATATAACTTATTTTAAAATAAATTGATAAATATTTTTAAATTTGTCCATTTTAATTTATAATATTTGTAATACAGTCAAAATTATAAGTTAGACCCCAGAAAAAACAAACACTTGGGTTTTCTTTGAGGTTTTCAATAGTTTTAAGCATATAAAGGGATTCTGAGACCAAAAGTTTTAAAACTACTGTGTTTATAAAATGCTGCCTTCACAAGCATAGATATTGCAGATACAAAATTATTCTGAAGTAGAAAATAAGATTCCCAATGGCTTATTGAAAAGAAAACAAAAGTCAAATGCTTTTTCTTATGGTGTCTTATTATTCACTTTAACTATGCCTCGTGTTTGCCTTTGAGTCTCAAATGATCATTACTGAATACAAAGAGGGAAAAAATAACATCTGTATATCACAAAATAAACCAATAACACAAATTAGTTCATGAATATTTAATGTGCACATAAATTCACCTATCAAGGACAGCTCGCAAAACAAATGAATAAATTCATACATATTCCTTGAATTATTTATTTGATCTTTTGTAGGTGTATTATGCAAAACTTTTGTTTCTTAAATAAATGACATTTGAATAGTTGAAAAAAATGCTCTCTCATAATCACTGGACACTGCTATGCTAATAAAAGCAAAGATGAAAGACAGATTTACATAATTGAACACGATTTGAAAATGAGATATTAGTTTGAGTCCTGTTTACATATTAGGAAACTTGATAACTGACAGAGATGGTGATGATTAACTAGGAAAGAGCAGAGCATAGTACATTTATCTCTCATCTCTCTAGCTTTTTGGGAGTGAGGTAGAGTTCTACCCACCCATTCACACTCACTCACTTAGCCTCCTGTGTGTTCTATCTATGCCAGATGTGAGAGTCTTGTGTATATGTCCAAAATATATTTATTCCTTGTGAAAGTTTACTTGTATGAATTAAAGGTTAAGCTCTGTTAAACTGCTAACTCAGTTTTGTATGCTTCCCCATTTCCTTTATTATGAATCCTATTTATTCCTACAGGACTCCCTTATGTCCTTAATACCTTAAGATGAAATAATTTTGTATCCACAGTAATAAAATAGAGCATTTTAAATTTTGCTTTGTTTTTCCTTTAGAGTGTTTATCAAATATCTTGGACTGTAGTTATTTATATGCATTTTACATCACTGACTACATTATCAGTTCCTTGAAGTAAATTAGCATTGTGTCTTATTCACCTTTGTGTCTTACTCAGCTCTGTCTGTATTGATCTGGTGCACAGCAAAGAACATAGCAGATGGCTATTTTGTGTTAACTAAAGTGAATTAAATAACCTCAGCAAGTTCTATCAGCTCAGCTCAAATCTCCTGCTATGAGGACCAAAAAATAAACCTGATCCAGGGAAAGTCAAGGGGCAAGAGCACCATCTTCATATTTTGTATTGTTACTAAATACGGATGAAAGAATACCTTATTTCTTATTGTAAAAGAAAAATATAAAAGTTATGTTCTTAAATCTTGGGATAAATACTAAATATTGTCTTTTGTTTTTTTCCCTCTAAATTATGTCAAAGTCCTAATTACTAAATATTAGGTTTTATGGGGAGATGAAGTGTTGGAGATATGACCTAGAGTTGAGACGCCTACAGCATGTGACAAATCAAGGTTCTCTTTGAGGAGTCAACTTTTAATCACATTTTTGTCTCATTCATCTTCTAAGTGGCCAAAAATATCTCAGTAGCTTTCTAACTGAATTTCTTCGCTATGCTCTTGTATTCTAATCCTATGAACTATAGCCAAGTGGGCGTTATTTAAGATTCTTACATTGATTTCGTCAAAGGACCTGTACTGATGTGTAGGTCAGGGAGGAAAAATAATTTTCCCTTCTAGGTTCGTGGCTGAGACCTCTATAATAAAAGACAGAGTAATAGGAGAAAAATGAAAAGAAGTTTAATAACACGCATACCTCCTGTATACAATGGGAGCTATCCAGCAGAAACTGAGTAATTCCCCCAAAAGGCCCAAGCCACCACTTCAAATACCATCTCCAGCTAAAGTCAGAAGAAAATGTTGGGGTTACAGGGAGCAGAGACCTTTTATGGGGGGTTGCCAGTGAAACATGATTAAAAAAAGGTATGGTTGTTATGCAAATTAAGTCACTGCCTTCTCTACTGATAAGAGTTTCTAAAGATTAGTCACCTTTTCTGGTACAGAGTTGGAGACACCTTTATGAATGGAGATATCCATTATATATGCAAATGTCTCTTACAAAAGAGCAACTTCTACCCAGCTTTCAGAGTTTCCCCTGGATCAGCTCTTTCTTAAAAATAGCCTCAAAAAGTCAGTATACCAAAGAGGTATACTGGGGGTAGTGTATTTTGTTCCACTTCATGTTAAACACATAGGTCCTGAAGGGCCAATCATATACCCTAAGACCCGATTGATCTCACATCCTATAACCATTGTCATTCATCCAGGGTTGATCATATAATCCAAGCTAGTATAATCAGAGCACTTCCCCAAGAATTTTTGAACTGAAGCAGGTGCTAAAGATCTCTTTACCTCACCAATGTATCATTGGCTGACCCTAGACTGCTGGTAACTGTGTTCTCTGCCACATGAGTCAGCCAGAGTGAATGAAGCTGATTATCAGAGAACATAAAAAACAGAGATAGAAAAAGAAAATTCTGGATCCAACTAATCTCTGGTTCAGTTTTTTCAGGGACCCTAGAGTTGTTAGAGTAAGCAATTGGGTTCTAACAGGATACTCTGATGGTCAGCAATGAGGAAATCATCGCCAGTTATTGGAAAACCCAAGGCCTATTCTGGCAGCTTTCCACGAGAAGCCAGATCAAACCAGACAGGCCCAGGATCGTGGGCACCATGACAGGAAACCCCTGCCCAAATTAGGAAGAAACTATCCTCCCCCCCATGTAATCAATATTCCACTCCCTACTAATTGCTGTCAATGCAAGATAGAAACCCAGCCCCCAGGGCATGCAGTTCACTGGCTCTCTTGAGCTCACCTGCTGTCATATTTTGAGAGCGTACTTTTCACTTTAATAAACGTTTCTGCTTCTTATTCATCCACTGTGCTGCTTGTCTGTCCTTTTATTCCTTCTCATGACGAGACCAAGAACTTTCAGTGACTCCTTCAGGTCTGGGTGGGTCCAGGCCGCACCCCCAGTGTCTCCCCACTTCACCCAACAACAGAGTGGCCATATTTTCTAGAATGCTTCCTTCTTTGAACTGCTCAAGTATTCTTAATATTCTTCCAACACCCCCCTTCCTTCTTTTTATTTTTATTACTAAGCTAGTTCAAATAACACTGCCACACTAAAGAATTATAAATTATTTTGAGGTCTTTTTTCTAACAGCTACAAAGCTAAGAGAGAAAAAAGTAAAATCTTGGTATTTTGGTATGAAGTGAACATTTGTCACAAATGTCTTCCTTTATCATGAATGTTACTCAGCTTGGGTAATAGACAAAGATTAATACAATATTACAATATAAAATCAAAGAATCAAAATTAAAGTGAAATTAAAATAGAATGTCAACTTTCAATACAATTTTCTGAAACTAATAGGCAAAATTTGCCAGCATTGCACCATGTATCAATGAGATGATGGTTTTTTCCTTATATTATACTATATAATTATAAATAAGATATTATTTTAAAGTAAGCATATTAATAGAGTATAAAACTGCTGGCATATTTATATCAAAATATAAGATTTCAGTATTTTCATAGTCTTCAGCCGTCGTCGGAGCCTTACTTATCAGGTGCTTTATTGTATCCTTTACACACTGAGGTACTTTGGTGGAAAAGCTTGAGAAAAGTGTTCTAGAATATAAGAAGCCATTGTGGAGTGTATCGTGGAAATGATGTTATCAGATTTGTGTTTCAGAGTTCTCAGAGTTGCAAGTGTGTATGGCAATAAGAAAAAGCACTTAATAAATGCTATTATTAGAGTTGTTACTGAACCCCATTGTGGGTTTCCTTAAGAGTGATAAACCAGTATGCCTGCAGCAATATGTAAAACTTGAGAATTTATCTATATTTTTGTTATGTTGCACAGCCATGATTTCTCATATTGATCCTGGGGTTCAACCTGGAGACATGGCACAGGTGGTGTAGGAGTAAATAAGACCCTTAGACACCTTGCCCTTGAGATGTGCGGACTTCAGATATTTGCTGCATTCTCTTTCTCTTATTACACCACATCTTCTGCCTTTAAGTAAAAGCCTTACATGCCTTTTGGAGTTTCAGGAGCCCTTTCAAAGAACTGGGGAAATCTGTGCAGGTCTGGAAAGAATAGTGACAAGCACATGAGCTGACACTGTCTTATCACCAGGAAGGAAGTCTAGGGGTGGTGGCCTGTGCTCATCTCAGGAACCAGAAACTTAGATGTCCACACACTGGTAGGGATAGAAACTTAAGGCTGCAAGTTAAAACCAAGACCATCATTGAAACCTGAGAATCTTAGAAGACTTCACCCTCAGTAAAAAATGAACTAGAAGCTCTCTGTCCATCAGGTTCAGAAGATAAAATGTCCTTCTTGGGCGCCTGGGTGGCTCAGTGGGTTAAAGCCTCTGCCTTCAGCTCAGGTCATGATCTCAGGGTCCTGGGAGCCAGGCCCACATGGGGCTCTCTGCTCAGCAGGGAGCCTGCTTCCTCCTCTCTCTGCCTGCCTCTCTGCCTACTTGTGATCTCTCTCTCTGTGTCAAATAAATAAACAAAATATTTAAAAAATAAAAATAAAAATAAATAAAATGTCTTTCTCATCCTGGGCTTCCTGTGGGAAAAAAAAGAAGGTCTCCCTTGAGAATTCAGAACCACGGTCTTGACTAGGTTTGAGTTTGAGTTTGTATTCACTTGACAGCAAGAACAAGACAAAAAATGCAGACAATAGTAACCCCTGGATAAGGATATAACTGGAGACGACTTGGCTGAAGCAAAGGCAAAACTTGTAAGGATGGAGATAGCCTCCCTTAGTGTCCCCAAGTTAAGTTCTCACTCCAGCCATGCAGTATTCCCAAATCAAGTCCCAGAGAAGATGAGCCCCTGTCTCAAATTGCAACAAATTTGAGGGAATAGCCCACCATGAGTGACAAGCTATAGACACAACACATAAAAAGATAATATTTTGAGAATTTTAATGATTAAATTATTAAAGTATTTTTAATCACTCAGTTGAAGTTTTTTTTTTTTAATGGGCAAAAGAGACCACTACCAAAACAACCAGATGTTCATAAGAACCAAGAAGTATTTCTAGAAATGAATCTACAGTCATTAAAAATCAAGTGGATAAAATCTTTAAAAAAAAGAGGGGGGGGCGCCTGGGTGGCTCAGTTGGTTAAGCGACTACCTTCGGCTCAGGTCATGATCCCGGAGACCCGGGATCGAGCCCCACATCAGGCTCCCTGTTCAGGAGGAAGCCTGCTTCTCCCTCTCTCACTTCCCCTGCTTGTGTTCCCTCTCTGGCTGTGTTTCTGTCAAATAAATAAAATCTTAAAAAAAAAAAAAACATCAAGTGGAAACTGAGGGTCTTGGAAGGGAGAGGGTGAGGGGGATGGGTGAGCCTGGTGGTGGGTATTGAGGGCACGTATTGCATGGAACACTGGGTGTAGGGTATAGACAATGAATCTTGGAACACTAAAAATATAAAATAATGTACTTTTTAAAAAATCAAGTGGAACAATTAAACAACATATTTGGTACAGCTCCACCAATGATGAATTATTCTCAACACACACACACACACACACACACACACACACACACACACATTTCTGCAAATCTTCTTAAATATGACTTAAGAGAAGAGAAATGGATCCTCACATCTTGTCCTGCCTTCAGTATCCATCATGTGGCCGCTGAAAAATCCATGTTGCCCTCTTGTGAGAGAAAAAGAGGAAGAAGGATAATAGTATTATCCTTTATATTATCGTCCTCTGATAACATTATGAACATCCTTCCAACGCACAAATCCTCTCACTGTTGACAGGATGATATTAAAGAACAAAAAAGATGAAGGAAAGATCTAAAAACTAATCTGACAGGAAAAACCAAAAACAGATAGACTAAAGTCATCAGCCAAAGAGAGAAATTAGAAAACAGGAGGACCTCCTCGGACCTTCTGTGTGACCTTCAGTTAGGCAAAGAGCACTTGAATACATGACACCAAAAGTATAATATTTTTCAAAAGGCACTATTAAGATAGAAAAAGAGAGTCACCTACTCTGCGGAAATATTTGCAAATCATATTATTTACAAAAGCCTTATTTTAAAACATAGAACATTAGTAACTCCATAATAAGACCCAATTTTTTAAATGGGGAATATATATGAATTGATGTTTCACCAAAGGTATATGAATGGGGAATAAACACATGAAAAGGTGTTCAGTATAATGATTCATCTGAGAAATTCTAGTTAAAATCACAATGAGATATTATTTCACAAACACTTGAAAGGCTATATCCGAAAAGACAGACAATAACAAATGTTGGAGAACCTGGAGAAATGAGAGCCCCTCCTATGTGGCTGATGGGAATGTGACATAGTGCAGTCACTTCATAAAACAATTTGCAGCTTCTCGAAAAGTGAAAAATAAACTTGCCATCAGACCCAACAACTGTACTGCATGGCATTTTCCTCAAGAAATGAAAGCTATGTCCATACAAGCTTTGTATGTGAATGTACATGGCAGAACTACCCACAATAGCTAGGGGCAAAGAACAGGCTCTAAAACTAGATTTTGGTGATACTTACACAATTCACACTGTATTTCTATAGACATTTTGGATCAATAATTTGTAGGAGGCTTTAATTCAATACTTTTGGGTAAGCAAGTTCAAAATACTCTCCATATTACTATTAACTGTAAAGTGGATCTTAGTTTGTTTTAGGAGTGGACCAGTAATCCTTCCATATTTCCCTCCAAACCAAGAATGCTAAAGCTTCTGGAGACTAATCTTGTCTCCACTGTTAAGGGATGTGAGTCAGGAGGGAACAAGCTGAGTACACTGTTGAGAGGTGGAAAATGATCAAACAATTTTATATTCAATTCTAGAATTCTTAGTCTATATTCCCCTGAGTTCTGGAGACTCTCGTCCTAAACAAGGTGATTCATGAGAGATGAGATTAAACTTATAGATATAATATTAAAAGTTACAATGGAACTTTTCCTGATTACTGATTACTGTGAATGGCAGCCAATGAAACTGAGCAGGAATCTGCAATAGGATAATTAAATGGAAACATGTCTTCAATTTATCAGTTGTATTACAGAATGAGATGAAAAGAAATTAATAGGGAAAATACTCTGCTCTCAAAAACAGGTCACAGGAGGGGAACCCCTGGTGGCTCAGTAGGTTAAGCGTCTGGCTCTTGATTTTGACTCAGATCATAATCTCAGGGTCCTGGGATGAGCCCTACATGAGGCTCTGTGCTCAGTGGGAAGTCTGCTTGAGATTCTCTCTCTCTCCCTCTGCCTCTCTTAAATAATAAATCAATCTTAAAAAAAAAAACAGGTTAAAGGAAATAGTCTGTTCTTACAATGCAAATCAATGGCGTCTTTAATTTTTTAGAATTACATCATTATCCTTTAAAATAATTTAAGGTGAATTTATCTTCCTGATTCATTCCATATTGGAGTTCTTGGGATCTGAAAACACAGATTGTAAAATGGCTTCTAGTCTCCTACCATGATTATTATTATGACTATCTCTTTGCAACCAAAAAATACAGGGTTTTTATTTGTTTTTACTTTTTTCATCCTGCTATGATTCTTCTTTCTTATCGTCCACATCCTGCCATTGGAAAGGTCTCCTCCTCTCATACTATCCTGGTGACAAACTTACCGAGCAAATTCTCACTTTCACAGAAAGCAGCAATGAGCATTTCAGATGAGAAACCAGCCTGGAGTTTATGCAAAGTGGGGCAGCTATTTTCCTCCTGATAAGCTATACATTTGCAAAAACAGTGATTTGTTCTTTGATTTTTCAAAATCTTGAAGTAGATGACATAAAATACGTAGAATTCCTTGCTGCTACTATACACCAGAGACACTCTAATCAGTGAAATAGTGAAATTTATATTCGCACTGATTTTCTTTGATTGCCTACCTCATGCAATCATGGAATCCACACCTCTCCATCCATATTGCCTTTAGGTTAATTGTGGCTTTTATTGACAGCCAAGTTTAATTATGAAACATACAAAATAACTGTAATAAATATGATTTAAGTGATTGGGCTGTAAATGCACTAGTGACCAGTTTTCTTTACATTTGGGAGAGATTTCCATCCATGGATAACATTTTATATACTTATAGGATAAAATCGTAATTTACTCTAGAAAAGGACACATCAGCTGGATTTTACTCTAAATTAGTTTCCACCAGTCTGGCATACTGTCCCCATTAATTTCCCCTTCCTGCTACATTTAATTCTTTAAAATCAAATCATCTTAAAGATTTTTAAAATGTATCTAAATAGCCACATAAGGCCTATTTACTTTTGGAGAAAAACCGTAAGGGAAAAAAAAAAAATCTTACCTATTAGAGCAGATGTAAATTGTGTTTAAGCAGTTAAGCATTTCCTTGTATGTTTTTATTAGTATTATTCCCTCTGCCTGGAACACAATTTTTCCCCTTTTTTATATCAAAACAACTTGCACATACTTCAAAATCATAATCTTCTATTTGTGAAAACTCCCTACCTCTCCTACAGTTACTTACCCTTTATCTTCTTCTCCCAAGAGACCTTTGGACCATAACAATCACATAACTGATTGAGTCATACAACCAGTAAAGCATAAACCTAATAATGTCTCCAACTAGAATATAATCTTTTCAGGGTTAGGAATGTTGCTTGTTTTATTCTGTATTTCTGGCCTCTAGCATGTGCCCAGCATATAATAACTGTGCCATTAAGACTCTCTCAAAATGAATAAAAAAAAAAATTTGGCCTCAGAACTGAATCTCTGACAGTAAGAATCTCTTCCTTCCAAAGAAGCTATTAGGAGAATCCCTATGTCATCTTATTTTTACTGAAATGAGTTTTGGCTGCCATTCTCTGTCTCTACCAAAGCAAATTACCCCCCTGCCCAAACCGGACACACCAAAATGCAAATGTGGTTTTGTCCAGATTGATCTGGGCCTAAATCCTAAACCCACTTTGTAAAGTGAACATTGGTTCCCTAAAGTTACTTAATTCAGAGGCTCACATACCACCTGTGTCCACGTCAGCATATTTGTGGCACCCTTGTATGGAAGGAAGGCTGGAAAAGGGTGTCAAAGAGGAGGAGGAGGAAGGGATTTGAAAGAAGGTAGAAAATATAAGAGTGTTGCTCTTGGAGAATGATCAGAGTTGGTTGGTTTTTACTGTGTAAAAGCTAATAGTGTAGCTCACTATTTTTAAAAAAAAGTGATACTCTTTTGAGATGAAAAGACTCTGGAATGAGCATGAATGAGTACAATTTATTTATTCCATGTTTAAATCATCAAAATAATTTATTTCCTCTTTTTCACTGCAGAACAGCTGAAGTAGGAGTGGAGCTGTGAAATGAATAGGTTGAGGAAGGATCCACATTGATCCACATTCATCCTTCAATGAAATGAAGGATTTCATTACAGAGTTTTGTGAATTTACATCACATGTAAAGCCCTGGTGAGCAACAGGGGAAGGTGGGAGGAGTGATGAGTAATCATGGTGACTTTTTGTATCTCATGACACATTAGCTACTTTTGTAAAATAAAGTTTTTGGTTTTTTTTACAGAATGCATCTTTTGACACTTAAATATTTAATAAATTCACCTGTTACTTTTCTTGCCTTAAAGGATATGAATTTTAACAGACTTTAATAACAGTGCAGTACTAATTTATGATATAGGGAACAGTTAAACATTTTAAACTACAGGCAATGAACTTAAAATAGACCCTTTATAATTCACACATAATTGTGATCACTCATCAGTTCTCATTTGATTTACTTTGGTGCCCTTGCAAGCGAGATCGACCCCCCCCCCATATATACACATACCCCGTTCTTTTATTTTCTAGACGTTTCTTCCAAAATGATTTTTCTGCCCTCCACTTGTAGGTGCGCTCTGCAATCTATTCTTGGGCAACAATTCTCATTTTATTAGTCATGAAGATTTCAACTGTCAGTTTTGTTCCTTCAAAATAAGTATTATATTCTTTTACCCAAGGATAGCATCTTTCAAAACATCATAAGATAGTGAGTAAACCCGCCTAATTTATTTATACCTGGTATTAAAGGATGTATGAGTGATCATATTAACCTCTATGAAAGAACAAGCACCCTTCTTTTTTTTTTTAAAGATTTCCTATTTATTTATTTGACAGAGAGAGAGAGAGATGATAAGTAGGCAGAGAGGCAGGCAGAGAGAGAGGAGGAAGCAGGCTCCCCACTGAGCAGAGAGCCCGATGCGGGCATCTATCCCAGGACCCTGAGATTAGGGCCTGAGCCGAAAGCAGAGGCTTTAAACCACTGAGCCACCCAGGTGCCCATCATAAGCACCTTTCTTATATAAGAAGTTTAATGATGTTTGGAGAAGATAAAACATGGATAGATTTAGCTAATAATAAAAGTTAGAAAAAACATCATCCTTTAGGTTTTTATTTTTCAAATTAATCCCAAATCCTGAGATCTCTAGGCCCTCAACATCCTTGTCAATACCTTCCCATTAGTGACTTCTCATCTTCCGTCCCTCCCCCACCCAGCACTGCCTCATGTTCATGATTTAGCTTCTTGCCAAAGTCTCAGCCTCTTATCATTGCTTTCTGGCCTCTCTCACTCAGCAAATCTTCCTTAAAACTGTATCTCAACTACCAGCATACTTCCTCTCCCGACAGAGATAAAAGCCACCAGAATCCAATTTCTCCATAAGCTTAAATTCATCTGTATCCATCTACTTTTTCACCTTTATTATCTAAAGCAATCTCTGTCCTCTATGGTTGATCCTCGTCTCTACCCTGTTTTAGCCTACGTTCTGCAGGAACTTCATTCTCTTATGAATCCCCTCTCATGACTTCCACTTCTCCCTTTTACTGGAAACAGATCTCCAGCGAAGTGTGTTGTGAGTTGAACTGCATCCCCATAAAACTCATGTTGACACCCTGTTAGAACTGAATATGGAAATAGGTCTTTAAAGAGGTGATTAAGTTAAAAGGCATCATTTGGGTTGGTCCCAATCCAGTATTATTGTTGTCTTTGTAAGAAGCGTTATCAGGAAACAAGAACACATAGAAAAACAGCGAAGTAAAAGACACAGAGAAATATAGTCATCTACCTACAAGCCAAGGAGAGGGATCTCAGAAGAAACCAATTTCACCCATATCTTCATCTCAGACTTCTAGCTTCTAGAACTGATAGAAAATAACTACTCAGTCTATGGTTATCCTACTCAGTCTATGGTAATTTGTTATGGCAGCCCTAACAAACTAGTACAGATTTCACTGGATCTTAGAGAAATTCAGATCTTTTCCAACTTCAAAAACTCCTCCATTTTTGAATCTACGTGTCTCTGTTTTATCATACAATGCTTTTCTTCTTAAGAGTGATTTGCCTTCAGTTGTAGACCATTCTACTTGCATTTTCAAATAATTTGAATCCAATATTCAAAGTAGAATGTAGGCACAACTCATTGTACTGCACTTCACTGCACTCCACAGACACTGTTTGTTTGTTTTTTTTTCAACAAATTGGAGTTTTCAGACTTAAATGAAGGAAGTACTGCAGAGGTGGTGGGAATAGCAAAAGAACTAGGATTGGAAATGAAGTCTGAAGATGTGGCTGAATTGTTGGAATCTCGTGATAAAAGTTGGACAGATGAGGAGTGGCTTTTTATGGATGGGGACAAAAAGTGTTTTCTTGAAATGGAATGTACTCTTGGTGAAGATGCTATTAGGATCATTGAAATGACCACAAAGGACTTAGAATATGACATAATCTTAGTCGATAAGGCAATGGCAGGATTAAGAGGACTGACTCCAATTCTGAAAGAAGTACTACTGTGGGTAAAATGTTATCAAACAACATTACATGTGACCGAGAAATCATGCTTGAAAGGGCGAGCCAACCAACATAGCACACCTCATTGCTGCCTTATGTTAAGAAATTGCCACTGACAACCCAGCCTTCAGCAGCCACCATCCTGATGAGTCAGCAGCCATTCTACACCACCGGCAACAACATTATGATCACCGAAAGCGCAGATGATGGTCAACGTTTTTTAGCAATAAAGCTTTGTGCAATAAGGTATGTATATTGTTTTTTAGACATATTATTATTGCATACTTAATAGACCACAGTATAGTGTAAACATAATTTTTTAAAGATTTTATTTGACAGAGAGAGAGCACAAGTAGGTAAAGTGGCAGACAGAGGAGAAGCAGGATCTCCACTGAGCCCCTCCCATGTGGGGCTCGATCCCAGGACCCTAGGATCATGACCTGAGCCAAAGGCAGATGCTTAACTGACTGAACCACCCAGGCGCCTCTAAACAGAATTTTTATATGCATTGGGAAATCAACAAATTCATGTGGCATGCTTTATTGCAGCGTTCGCTTTATTGTAATGGTCTGAACCAAGCCCACAGTATCTCTGAGAGAAGCCTGTAGACAGGAAAGGATATATATTAAGTATAAGGGAGCAGGGAGAGAGAAAGGCCAACTCCACTTAAGAGAACTAGAAAAACTCTTACAGATAAGGGTAGCAACTAGATTTTGAAGTTAACTTGTAAAGAAGGATAGAAGAGCATTTCAAGCAAAGGAAATTAGATCTAAACATAAAGAGCCTTGAATGTACCAGTTATGAAGAAATCTTGGAGACTCCAGTGTAATGAGTGCGCCTCACTGGAGATGGAGAAGTGGGAATGTGGATTGAGCTATTTGCATTCACTGGGCTCCAAGACACACCTTGCCGCATGTCTTAGGAGTATTCAGTCACAGAAACTTTGGATGGGAAGGGCCATTTTTTTTGATGTGCCTTTGTCATTTAAACTATTCTACCTGTAGGATCCAGCCTATAAATTCCAGTTAGTGCCCCCCAACTGGGGAGACTTCATTTCCTTCCAACCTTGACTGGAGGTTCCCTGGAGGTTCCTTCCAACCTCCCTGCTCTACAGTGGGATACACAGCAGGCTCTTTGTAAGAGCCAAGGTAATCATTTTTCTTCTCTTTTCTTTTTAAATATTTTATGTATTTATTAGATAGAGAGAGAAAGAGAAAGAGAGAGCATGAATGGGGAAAGGGGCAGGCAGACAAGAGAGGGAAAAGCAGGTTCCCCACAGAGCAAGGAGCCCAAATGTGGAGCTCAATCCCAGGACCCTGGAATCATGACCTGAGCTAAAGGCAGACACTTAACCAACTAAGCCACCCAAGCATCCCAGTAATCATTTTTCTTACCATGAGAACCAAGAAGTAGACCAAAGCTGAAGTGACCTCTAACACACACACACACACACACACACACACACACACACAGTGGAGAGAGAGAGAGAGTGCACAAGTGGGTGCCTGGAAGGTCAGAGACAGCATAACTACTTTATCTTCAAATTACAGCTAATGCTGAAAATACACAGGTATTTATCTTGACTTTTTCAGTGTCAGAAGGATGAATGTTGGGGTGGAGTTCAATTCTACCAAAGGCTACTGTTAGATGAAACATCAGAAGGCTTGTTGTATTCTAAAAGGCAATTGTCCTTATGCAGCATCTCAAAGCTCAGAAGGTTAGCCATCGCTGAAGGGCATTGTTCTATGTTGAATATAATGAAATCCATGCTTTGTGCTCTGGGACAATAATTGGGAATATCCTTAAATTTGACTGGCTGATGGGCCATGAAATTCAATTACTGTTCATTCAAGTATTGTTTGAATTATACAAGTTTGTTCTTTTGTAAAATTTAACAAATGAAAAGGAAATGAGTGTCTTCCAATTGAGAGATATAATTGGCATTGTTATCCTGTAATTATAATTAGGCTTGTATTCCATTATTTTTGAAGCCTGGGCTTAGAGAAAAAGAGAGACAGAGAGAATAATAGAACAGAATAAACTTGAACAGTTTGATTACATAACCTCTATCAACTCAGAAAGTTTTTCAGCTTAAAATTTTATACCAAATATCTTTAGTACAAATATCTTTAGTATACATTGTATCATGAGATCGTCTCATTTAATTATTCTATCAAAGATAGAGTATCTCCTCTGCAAAACTGATGTCAAATGACACATCATCTCTTACACCAAAATCTGCCTTCTTGTTAGTTTCTCTGGTATCCAAATCACTTCATTCTCTCTGCAGTGGTGATCATACTGGATCAATCTTCCCCTTGAAACTTTCAATTTCTGCATGGTGGATTATGGTTATTTTGGAGAATACTATAATTTTTTATCAGCTGAGAAAAATATAGAATAATCATTGCTTTTCATGAAAGGACTCATTTGATTTTTACAAACCTTAAATTTCAACATGTCTTAAAAATTCTGAGGCTAAATTTAGGCTTCTTTTGCTTTATAATGTAAACTACACATCTTGCAGGTTTGTATTTGTGAATAGCCATTTGTTTTACTTAGAGACTTCGCTGACATCAAGTGCAATAGAGCCTTCCTTACAACCTTACTCAGTGAGTGGGTGTGGTTAACAGCAAATAATTTACACTTGGTTTTTATACTCAAACATTTTTTTAAAAGTAAAAGGCTATTTTGAAGCTAAGCATAAATATGAGACGATTAAAGCAAAGATAAATATTAGATATTTGATTGTTCCCTTAGATTATCGATATTTACCTAGGTTTACCTATGTTATGGTATTGGACACTAATTCAATATAAATCAAAGGCTGTAGTCAAACCATTTAAATGTGTGTGTGTGTTTTTTAAAGATTTTATTTATTTGACAGAGAGAAACACAGCCAGAGAGGGGACACAAGCAAGGGGAGTGAGAGAGGGAGAAGCAAGCAGGCTTCCCACCGAGCAGGGAGCCCGATGTGGGACTCGATCCCGGGTCTCCGGGGTCATGACCTGAGCCGAAGGCAGTCGCTTAACCAATTGAGCCACCCAGGCGCCCCTAAATGTGGTTTTAACAATCTAGTTAAGAATTATTCACACTCCCAAAAAGGATAAACAAGCGACTGCTAAAATATTTGAATCCCAAACTTTCACAAAATCCATGGGAGAGACTCCAATTTTTTACGCATTCTCTCCTTTTACCCTGACTTCATTATGTTTCACATGAATCACAATTAGAAATTTTAATATCTCAAAACTAGTCACTATTCAAATAAAATTTGAACAAATGGCATTTAGGAACTCAGAACCTTCGTTATATAGGAGCAGTCACTTGGTTATCATATGGTAAGCCTCAAACAAAGTATCCTGCTGGAGCAAACCAGTGTTCTTGTTACTGTCAGTCAAAACAAAGTTGTTACAATTGGAAGACAGCTTTATGAATGTGTCTGCATCATCTACGTCCCCTTCATCTCCTTCCCACCCGACCACATGGAGACTTGTCAACTGAAAGGCTAAAAACAGGTTTTTTGTTTTTTTAACTAGTAAATTATCAGATCAAAAATTAAAGTCACTTTCCCTCTCAATCCACCAAAAGTTAGAACTGAACAATAAGTCCGAAATACTACATCTAGGAAAAAGAGCCTGAGTTGATTATTTTTTTGTTTTTTACATTCTAATTTCGATTTTATGAACTTCTGAAAATCCAGTTCCATTAGTTCTTAGCAGTAACAAACTTGTAATTTTTTTATTTGAGTGTAGTTGGCAGACAATGTAATATTAGTTTCAGGTGCAAAATGTAGTGATTCAACTTCTCTATACTGTGCTGTACTCACCACGAGTGTAGCTACCAGATGTCACCTACATTGTTACTCTAACACCACAGACTGTATTTCTTTTATTCCCAAGACTTATTCCAGAGCAGTGACAAATTTTAGAGATAGTATTTTTAAAGAAAGAAATTCCAAAATTTGCCATAGTTCAAATACAGCTTTGAAAACATCTAAGCACTATACAAATACAAAATATAAGTTGTATTTGCCATCTGTCTTCTTAGAAAACCAGAAGATATTGCTATTTTAAAAGAAAATGTTGAGAATACATATTTTGGATCAAAGATTACACGACTAAAATTTGCTTATTGTTTCTTATTACAGAGGACATAAATTATAAATCTGAGAATAGGGTTTTGTCTCCTTGGTCCTTATATGTTGTTTTCAAACACCAGAATTCTACACAGAGAGTGGGATATAGAGGGCACTGTTGTACTTACAATCAGACATAGGAAGCCCATGCATAATAAAATTCAAGGAATTAATTCAGCAGGATCAGTCTCTTTCACTCTGTTTACCAGAACAAAAAGCAAAGTATTTTTTAACTATGTGATACTCAAATTATACTTTTACCTCTTAAGAGTATATTTAGAAAATCAGATTGTTGTATTATTTATATTATACAGGAATTTTCTTACAACATAGTGAAATCATTAATGAAATTATTAATAAAATGAGGTGGTGATGGGTGGCTTAGTTGGTTAAGCATCCGACTCTTGATCTCCATCAGGTCTTGATCTTAGGGTCCTGAGTTCAAGCCCCACACTGGGTTCCCCGCTAAACACGGAGCCCACTTAAAAAATAAGTAAAATAGAAGTAAAGTAAAATAAAATAAAATAAAATAAGGTGGTGAGATTTAGAGTGAGTCAAGTGGTACTGTTTTTCAGTCCAGGCTATGATATGTGTTGGCCTTGGAGAAGCCAAATTTAGGGGGAAACAATATGATTCACCTACAATTCCCACAATATGATAAAGCCTTTTTAAATCCACACCCAGTAAAACCTTCAATTTGTCCATAACACTCATTTTTTGATGCAGATGTTAGAAATATAATTGCCCCTTTTGATGGAGATGAGTGTTCTTTAGCCCATTCTTTCTCATTATTTCATTAACTATTAATATTCAACAAAATTTTCATCTTAATTCCCAAATCTTTTGGTACCTATGACTTACAAAGTCTCTTTCTTCACTGCAATCTAATCATCTTTCCTTTATTTTCCTCCGAAAGCATGTCTACTGTTGTTTACAGTTACCTGTGAACAGGTCAGCCTCTAGCTAGACTCCTGAGAAGCCCCCCTCCAAACCCTCAGTCCAGAGACTCCAGAACCAACATCAGGACTTTGTCCTTCTTGGCCTCACTAAGAGTCCGTCCCCACCAGAGGCCCAGGCAAGGCCCACATCTGCTAAAGCGAAACAGAATTTTCCATTTTCCGTTTTTAGCACTCCTTATTCTCACACTGTGATCAGATCCAGAGGCTTCTCTTCCCTCTCCTACCAGGTGAGTAGTTTACTTCTCACTTTGGTATTTTACCTGGGATGGTCTTCCTTACATAAGGCAAATAGATCATTTTTCATGTAAATACTTTGAGAATGGAAAGGATATTATTAAAAATTATGATAGGTGTAAATCAGGACTGTCCTTGGCCGTGGGATGGCTGTTCATCCCATCTTAATGTGAAACTACAAACCTTAAATATGGCCTTATCAGCCTTTACAAATGGTGTCTTGGAATCTGTGGAGGAAGGAGTTCGTCAGAACGGGGTTCTCAACTTACCCCTATTACTCACAGCTCGTGTGATAACTGGAAACTGCCCTTGAGTTTTAGAGCCCATCTCCAAAATGTGGACTATACCATCCTCTCTAGGTCACCATGAAGTCTACTTAACATAAGTAAGACATTTAGTGCAGAATAACAGGTGTGAAATAAAATTTTGTGCCTTTTCCTGTTTTCCTGCCACAATTTCTACCTCCAATTAAAGGGATTTTTTTCTAGGTGTTACCCGTATTTACAATTTTAGAAAACAGTGTAGTACTTGACTCTATACACTCAAAATGTATATAATAATTAATAACTATGGTTATCTCTATTCTACAGATGTTTTGGATTCTCAAAGAGAGAAATGTTTTTGTTCATGTCTCTTCTGACATTAATAGTCGAAACCAAGCTTCTCTGTTCTTTCACTCTTTGTACTAAGGAATATTTGTAGGTAAGAAAATCTAGAGACTCAAAGCCTTTCCACCTTGCACAATCTATAAAAGTGTTTAAGTTTTTCTAGTGGAAGGAAGTGAGAAACAGCCCAATTTTTTATCAGTTTGGAAATGCTTAAATAATTAGTGGTAGCTTCATATTATTGAATATTATACAGTTTTTGAACATTTTTTAAAAGATTTTTATTTATTTGACAGAGAGAAACATAGCTAGAGAGGGAACACAAGCAGGGGGAGTGAGAGAGGGAGAAGCAGGCTTCCTGCCAAGCAGAGAGCCCAATGTGGGACCCGATCCTGGGTCTCTGGGATCATGACCTGAGCCGAAGGCAGTCGCTTAACCAACTGAGCCACCCAGGCGCCCCTGAATATTATACAGTTTTTAAAAAGCATGACTTAAAAAATCCATCAAGCACATCACTCTGGTGATTACATACACATATCTGAAAGGATGAAATAAAGTACAGGTTAAATATTTTCAATAAAATACATTTTGGGAAACAGGAAAGATAAGAAAATGAGTACATTTTAACGAAGGTAGAGAAAATCTTATAGATAGAAAAAAGTTAATTCCAATAAGATAGAATTAGAGATTACTATTTTTATGTATTCCATATTTGTCAAAAATGGAATTTTGAGTTATTAAAAACAAGCATGAGCTACTTGTATAATTTTAAAAGTAAATGAAGAAAAAGTCCACATGTAAAAACTATAATATTTTATTTATAAAGTTTGCTTTTTGATATTAAAATCTTACAAATGTAGTATTATCTGATTTTTACATTTTCAAATATTTTTATTTTGATTCATCCATATTGAATTTAACAACAAACAAAAAATATGGAAATCAGCTTAACTATTCAAATTTTGCCATTTAAAGTGAAATTTATGTGTTTTAAAAATTATACATAACCCTAAAGAATTCATTTTGAATTAGCTGGAATATTTCATATCATTCTTCCTCAATACTTTCTGCTTAAATATATTATTTAATTAAACATATTTTATGTTATATTATATATTATTTAATTAAACATATTTTATGCCTTATTATTCTACCAGAAATAATAAACGAATTCTTAAATATTTTTAAGTTTTTATTTAAATTCCAGTTAGTTAACAATCAATATAGTATTAGTTTCAGGTGTGATTCAACACTTCCATAAAACACTGGGGGCTCCTCATAAGAACTGCCCTATGATCCAGCAACTGCACGACTAGGTATTTAAACAAAGAATACAAAAATACTAATTCAAAGTGATGCATGCTCTCTGACGTTTACAGCAGCCAAAAATTATGGAAAGAGTTCAAGTGTCCCTCGACTGATGAATGGAAAAATCAATTTTTTAATAAGACAAAAATGTGCACATCTCATTCAAAATAAGAAGCTGAAAAAAATGATTTCTATTTTTGTTTTGTTCTTGGTACTTTTCTTGTTTTTACTTTATATATATTGTTAAAGATTTTATTTACTTATTTGACAGAGAAAGACACAGAGAGGGGGGAACACAAGCAGGGGAAGTGGGAGAGAGAGAAGCAGGCTTTCCGCTGAGCAGGGAGCCCGATGGGGGCGCTCGATCCCAGGACCTTGGGATCATGACCTGAGCTGAAGGCAAACACTTAATAACTGAGCCACCCAGGCACCCCAGTCCTTTTCTTATGTTTTATGTTTATTTTATTATTTCTCAGATTTTTCTGGATTTATAATTATACTTTTGTAAGGTGGACACTCATGATAACATATTATACTCAGCACCTAAAATTACTATAGAATCATAAAAATTCCAGCTCAGACCAAAAAGCTAGAAAACAAAAACGTAAGTTCAAAACTAAATTTAAGATAAAATGATTTTGTCAATCAGAATATAATCCTGACTCAAAAAGAAATTTCTATTTCAATAAGCTTGACTTTCTTCAGCTTTTTTCATTACCAGCTTCCCTCAAACTGTATTTCCAAGCTTAAGAATGCATTATTTTCAATTTGGGGAACAATCACTTTTGTTAATGGATCTACTCAATGCAGGATTTGTCGATGGAATCTATCACAGCAATAGCCAAGAAAATGGAGACTGTTTTGTTCGGGGCATCAGTTACTTGCCAGGTACTGAATGAAGTATGTTTACATTCTAGAACCTTCAGTATTGATGAATTCCTCAAAGTCAGGTATGAAAATGTAAGAGACTTCTTTTTCCCAAAATAAATTTTCAGTCCATCAAGAGTACTGACCAGGGCTCCTGGGTGACTCAGTCAGTGAGTGTCTGACTATTCTGGCTCAGGTCATGATCTCGGGGTGGTGGGACTGAGCCCCACATTGGGCTCCGCACTCAGGAGGAGAATCTGATTGAGATTCTCTCTTTCCCTCCCTCTGCCCCTCTCCCATCACACTCTTTCTCTCTCCCTCTAAAATAAATAATCTTTTAAACAAAAACAGAGTACTGACCAAATAAAGTTCCCATTTCATAAACCTCTACTTCTCTGAATCTTCAAACCCAAGTGATGAATTCTTCCTTATATGAATTTAGTTCACCAATCACACGTCTCATAATTTTTAATTTTTATGACTATGTCCCTTATTATATTTGCAAAACTTTTAGAGACTATGTCCCTTATTATATTTGCAAAACTTTTAGATATTTTTAAAAATCTCCTTATGGCAGTAGACAGTTTGGACCTCTTCTAGCCTCAATGGGGCAGTGATTGTTTTGTTTGGGAGAGTCATATATTACAGGATTTTCCTTCTTGGTCAGAGGTCCTCCATCAGCCCTATGTCAAAGTGCTTTCTCTGTTGACAAGAGAAAGGGGTTCCATATAACATCTCATCAGACCCAAGAACTTACTTTATGTAGCAGAGAGGGAGAAGTAACATGCCACCATGGGATTTGCCTCTCTTATCACATACTGCATTAGCCCTCAGCTTTTAGCCTGAGAGAGCCAAGAAACAATCCAACGAAGGTCCATCTGACCAGTAGCTAGGAGATTATACCCCATGAGGGTAAGGTGTCCTCCTCTGGGAGATCGTGTCCACCAAGTCAAAGATCTGCTTACGAAATGATGTCACCCATCAGTAGAACACACAAATTCTGAAACAGGCAGAAGTGGCCAACTATCATCGCTCCCAGAGACTTTATACTTCCTCCCTTGGAACTCGTATCTGTGCAGGATCAGAAGCTATATCTCCCAGAGAGAGAATACTTATGCAAGAGCGCAGCAAGAGGCCATAAACTACAGCTGCTGCCTGGTTACTGCAGGCTTCTTGTGCCAAGAAACCGGCGGGCAAGGAAGGAGTCATGACCTTGGCTGTGGTAATCGACCCTGACCATCAGGACGAGGTAGGTCTGCTGTCCCACCCAGGGTAAGGGAATTGGTTTAACATCTAGGTAATGGGATGTGTCATCTCTTTTTACCTCCTTGCCTGAGTTGGAGGGTAAATGAGCACATGCTGAAGTCACAGTCTGCTAAGAGCATTGTGATCAGAGCCTTTGATGTGGGGACTCAGCCCACCATATCAAGCAGGAAGAGGTGCCTGCTACGGGGGAAGGAATGTAGAGTGGAGGATGGGGAGAAGTGACAGGAGCAGTCCTCAGACCAGCTGCAGTGCTTAGAGTTGCAAAACATTCTATGACTCTTGCAAGATTCTGAGAGATGACACCAACCAGAATTCTGAAGAAGCTTTTTCCAGAAGGCGCAGACTTATATACACAGCCCTCTGAGTGGTGCAAGAGATCAACGAGTGAGGACTCCATGGCACACCATCCCCGCTGGAAACACTAGTTACCCCAGCAGCCAGCAGCCGTGGCAGCTGGGGGCTTAGAGCTGAGTCACTTGCCTTTGTCCAGAGAAAGCTGCCTTGCTTAATGGCAAAGATTTCCCAAGGGTAGGGGTGCAGAAAACCCCTATCTCCTGACTATAGGTGCAGAGGTTTAAAGTCCTGGTCCGGGAACATCTCAGAGTCCTCCTGGGCATCTGCTAAAGCCTTTGTTGTGACTGCACACCCTTACTCTCCTTCTACCCAACTCTCCTCTCTTCACTCCACAGATAACCCCCCAGAGTGCTCCCCAATAAACCTCCCACATCAGATTTCTATCTCGTGTCCTCTTTCCTAAGGAACTCTAACTCAGTCTAACTGATCTAACTCAGCCATCCTCTTCCTCTGATTAATTTTATAAAGTCACAGATGTGGGGTGCCTGGGTGGCTTAGTCATTAAGCATCTGCCTTCGGCTCAGGTCATGATCCCAGAGTCCTGGGATTGAGCCCCATATGGGGCTCCCTGCTCAGCAGAAAGCCTGATTCTTCCTCTCTCACTCTCCCTGCTTGGGTTCCCTTTCTAGCTGTGTTTCTGTCAAATAAATAAGTAAAATCTTAAAAAAAAAATAAAGTAGTGGATGTGTATAGACTACACGCTCTGCCATATGGGTTATAGAAAAGAATTACATGCTTCTTCTTCTCAAGGATATATAAACTGACTAGGTAGATGAACAGTAATCACTGCAGCATCCTTTGAATAATTTCATGCGTTTCTGTGCAAAGTCAGGGACACAGATCACACTGACATTCCAGTCTTGAATCAGGACAGTTTTAGTTAGGTTGCTTGAATTTGAATTTCAATTCCACCACTTAATAGGTATATAAAATTACTGGCCCCTTTGTGGCTGTGATTTTTTGGTTGTAAATTGGGGATGATAATACCGCCTACGTCTAAGGACTGTTGGGAGGAATAATCAAGTCAAGATAAGTGAAGCCGTTAGAAGTTAGAATGGTGTCTGCATTGCACGGTCAGGGCTATATAAGTGTCATTCCTGCCATCGGCGTGACCTCAAGCAGACAAAAAAACACCAGACAGGAGGGTTTGTGCTGATCTGAATAACAGCCAATAATTAGAACTTTCAGTTCAAGAGTGCTTTAGTGCTTATCAGGCGCTCGCATCCACACTGCTTCATTTGCTCTTGTTAACAACTTGGAAAGGCTGATTTCGATTACATTTTGCAAACTATAAAACTAAAATTGAAAGGCATCGAGACCTCTATTCCAGTGTTATTTTTTAATGCTGTGGTGGAGGGGGAAAAAAGGTAAAAGAACCAAGGAGTATTTAGAAAGGCAAAACTATGCGAAGTGTATGGGAAACCAACAGGCCAGATAATTGCTTAGTGGGGCTACAAAAGTTGTGGTCAGATTATAGACAGCCTTGACTTGAGTGCTAAAAAAAAGAAAAAGTAGAGCATTGGATGTTTTTCAGCAGGAAAAAGATAATAAAATCAGTATTTAAGATAAATTTATCAGGACTCAGATAACAGAAGGTTTAAAAGTGAAGTGATTCAATGAGAATCCCCATTGGAATAAGAGTATGAGGTTTTAGGTTAGATTTCTCCTTTAAATTATGCTGTCATATGAAAAAGGTATTTGGACATGTTGAGTATGTTTCTTCCTTGGCCAAAGCAAAAACAGTAATAATGTTCAGAGTCACCTGGAGCTCTTTTGTGACTGGTGGATGATGCCCAATACTACTGCTCACCCCATCCCTAGCTTGGTTAAAATGATGGCAGGTGGCAAAATTATTTTCATGAGCTCACAGAAATTCTTTGTTTTACAGAAATTCCAATTTATGTCTTTCGGCATGAAATATTCCTGTTTGCAAATTTAAAACAACTTTGTTTAGTAAGATCAATGGCTTCACAGATTTGTTCTTCCCCCTTAGACGAATCCCATCTCACCAACGTGAAATCCAGGGCTTATACTTCTAGTTTGCACACATGACATGAAATACGGACAGGAAGAACAACTGCCTAACCTAATTAAATTCCCTAAAAATAAACATGTTTGAAAGTTGCATTAATAGACTGAATTTCATTTAATTGAATAACATTTTCAGTTAACCTGAGATTCACAAATGATCTTGCAAGAGGTCCTTGACCCCAACCACGGGGCCTCACTGCTCCCCCCCCAACACACACAAATGAGTTCCTAAGGGATGCCTATGCCTGTGAAACAATAGCAAATGGAAGCCAAGTAATTCTGTATTTTGTTTTCTGTTAACTGAAAAGAAAACCAGAAATGAGGAACACACTCTTCAAGGAGAAAATCTTATGTCATCCTGCCACTAACTCAGGAATGTAGCAGGACCTACTTCCAGGAACCTGTGGAGGTACAGTGTCTCCGCCTCCTAGAGAAACAGCCCAGCTGGGATTGTCCTGTTCACCCAACCACAGCAACCAGCCCTGCTCCTGGAAGGAACATTGGAGTGCACTGGAGGATGGTTCAATAGGCAACTGCAAAAAACCAGTTACTTACAGTGTGCATTTGGGTCAGTTAGAAGACTTCATTCACATCAGAGAGTTGAATATATTCCTTAACCATCATTCTGAAGATCTAATGAAATAATACTCCCATATTCACTCATTCATCTGATAAAAAATTAATGAGTGTTTTGTGCTATTCACTATTCTAATTGCTGTTTTTTTTAAAAAAATCCTTAGCATTAGTATATTAGCTACTGAATTAGTAATGAATAGTACTCATTCTGCAAATAGCAGTGACAACTATAAAGCTATTTATAACTGCCAGTTTATTTCCCTATAATGCCTCCATATGCATCCTTAAGACACACATTTTCTAGTAGATACAAAGTATAAAATGATGAGAGCCAAAGATTTAGTAAAGGGGTAAATTTGAAATTCAGTAGACATACAAGAAAGAAAAGATAACTATTATTTTAGACATTGCTATTTTATTAAAAACAATTTTTTTAAGTAGGCCCCTTACCCAAAGTGGGGCTTGAACTCATGACCTTGAGATTGAGAGTCATGTGTTCTACCAACCGAGTGAGCCAGTCAGGCAACCTCCAGACATTGCTATTTTGAAGATATTTTGTTTTCCAGAATTTTAGGTGTATTTTAAGACAATAAGAACTTATTATTAATCAATTCATTTAGTTACTAAACTGATTCCTCAGAGCTGAAAAATACACACTTCTTCCAATTTTATGCCATTTTCTCCACTTTAAAGATGAGGTCCCAAGATGTAGCTATTTACATAAGTAAGTGGTGGAACTTGGATTAAAACCCCTATCTCCTTAATTCATAAAGGGGACAATATTTCCAATATCCTTGCCTAACTGTGGTGTAATGGGAAAGAAAAGGCTACATACATAAGAATGGATGACTCGTAACGTCAGTCACTCATTCTTGTAAGCCACTGTGAATGCCTCAATTATTTACCCTTAAGGTAGGAGCACCCTGAAAGTTTAAAGAAACTGACAACTCCGTGACAGTGCCAGTAACAGTAAAAGGCCTTGCCTCAAACTTCACAATAATTTTTATAAGAAAGACAGTTTGATGTTTGAAGGGACCTAAAAATCCATGAAGTGCATGAATGGTACTACACTAAGATTCTAACCATTTTTTCTCTATGGCTAATGGTTTATATAAGTGGATATATTCATAAATAGAGCACATCCCCCTTTATTAATGCACTTGGATAAAGCAGTAGGATGAGAAGTAACAAAGACTATTTCATCACTCTAATGTGGTGAAACTGATGGCCGGCTTTAAGATTGAATTTCAGGGAATACCATGTGATGATACTTCACAAAGGCAACAAATATACAGCGTTTACACAATTCTGAGACATAGTGGGTGTGAGTTAATAGTGCAGAGCAGGAGGGTAATATTCTGTTCTGAAAACAAGCCCATTTGCTGACTGCCTGCTGACATTCTCCTCCACTGCTAAGAATCTTGATTTCTGACACAATGTGTGTGACAGACAACATTATTTGAAACGTACCCTTTTTTGTCTGGGTACATGATATTTGGTTGCCTTATGTCAGTGACAAAATGGCCTTTAGCTCACCTCCCTTAAAGTGTATAGTGGTAGCCTCATAAGTGAAATAAATTTGCTTATCTTTCTTATGAACTTACAAGAATCTTCAGTTTTGTCAAAGGGGAATGAATATCTGAACATTAGAAGCAGGAAGGCTGATGTTTTCCATTGTTAGAAACGTTTGTGTCATTTATGTGTTACTTCCTACGAATCAGCTTTCTGACTTTCAGAAATCTGAAGATATAAAAATGGGTGACTACTGGGGCACCTGGATGGCTCTGTCTTTTAGCATCTGCTTTTGGCTCAGGTCATGATCCCAGGGTCTTGGGATCGAGCCCCGCATCGGGCTCCCTGCTCAGCAGGGGGCCTGCTTCTTCTCCCACTCCCCCTGCTTGTGTTCCCCCTCTCTCTCTGTCTTTACCAAATAAATAAATAAAATCTTTAAAAAAACTGGTACCTTAAATCTTATTCTTGATATACCATCAGTGGGTATTAAGGAGGACGTGTGTTGTGGTGAGTACTGTTGTACGTAACTAATGAGCCATTGAACACTACATCAAAAACTAATGATGTACTATATGCTGGTAACTGAGCATAATTTTAAAAAGACACATTTTTGAATTAATGATAGCAAATCACCAGTATTTTTTTTCTTATGAGGACAATTTTTTTCTTCTAGGCAACACAACTTTTCCTTTTTCTAGTTGCCTGAGTTCTGTATGCTAAGCACTTGGTCATTTTGGATTCCAGAAGGACAAAGAGCATGATGGCATAGATCAGGGTTTTCTGTAGTCTCGTGTGATAGATTAAAAAGTTACTACTGAAAAACTGTGTGGGTTTCTCATAAAGTTTATAAAAACTAAATTTTAGAGAACATAAATATGTCTTATAATTTTCAAATGGCAATCAGAGGAGATCTCTTTCATCTGAACAGATACTTTATTTTCCTTCATTTTCTGCTCATTTGGCTCTCTTGTATACTACTTGGCCATATATTTGAGGTTTATTTGGACAAATTTCAACCTCGTTGTCTTCCCTGCTGCTTGTTCCAAATTCATATATTTCCCTAAGGGACAGAATTGGTAATAATCGTGGCTTACATTCAACTAGTCCTGAAATATTACACAGATTATGAAAATATTGAAATATTTTAATATTCTACTACTAGAAAAGAGCAGAAGCCCCACTCCCATAAGATCTCTCACCACACAGCTCCACCCCTCTCCTAGGGACCCTGAAAACAATATTTGGGGTTGGAAATATTGGGAATTTGTGATTAGATTCCTGCAAAGTGAGGGACGTATGGAATTGGAGCTGAGTGAAATTTGAGGGGTAGAGGATAATAACCTTCAAGAGTTAATTAGTTTAAAATGCATCTTGTAACAATTTATGTTCTCCTGTGGTCATTTCTGTACCACAGGAGAAATCCACATTTCTGTAGATTTAATATATATGTGAGATCATGCAGTATTTGTCTTAAAAAGATATGATCTCTGCATGATCTCACATACATATGAAATCTAAAACAGCCAAGCTTACAGAAGCAGAGAGTCGAATAGTGGTTACGAGGGACTTGGAGGAAGGGGAAAGAGGTTGATGTCGGTCAAAGGTGAAAGGGTACCAACTTTCTGATACAGAAGATGTGTTCTTGGGATCTAATACACAGCAGGGCGACAATGGTTAACGATACTGTATTGCAAACATTGAATCTGCCAAGAGGGTAGATCTTAAATGAAGTCTGCTCTTCACAAACTAAAAGGAACAGTAACTACAAGGACAAGATGGGTATAATAATTAGCTTGATTCACTGATGATTTCAAGAGACAGAAACCACACAGTGATTTAAACAGGCAGGTTATTAGATATAAAGAATTACTGAGGGGCACCTGGGTGGCTCAGTCATGACTTTGGCTCAAGTCATGATCCCGGAGTCCCAGGATCGAGCCCCGCATCGGGCTTTTTTTTTTGCTTGCTGAAAACCTGCTTCTTCCTCTCTCACTCCCTCTGCTTGTGTTCCCTCTCCCTGTCAAATAAATAAATAAATAAAATCTTTAAAAAATGTAATTACTCAACTATGATAAAAGAGCGACTGTTAAATACAAGAGAACTTTGTAGAGTGTACAAGGGCTGAGGGAATGTACCCAAGGAAGGAATATCTTGAAAGGAGACCCTCTGCCCAATGTTAGGAATGAGACGTCTCTGGAAAAGGTGTGGTGGCAGCCACTGGCTGGCACAGGGACTCACTGGGTGCCTGAGTTTGAGTAGATATTGGTAGCTTTCCAGATATAAGTGAGTCTCAGCTCATGGTTGCGTGCATGTGTGTGCAAAGGGAACAGCGGTGGGGTGCCAGGGCATGTGGGACATCTGTAGCATATACCAGGTTGGGTCAGGGCTGCAAGGTCACTAAGAGACCCTACATCTGGGGGGTATGGCTCAGGCAGAGCTGTGCCAGTTACCTTCCCACCCACACTCACGACAAGTGTGTAGCTATCGGTATCAGCAAAAGAAACTCCCTCCTTCTGCAAAGTCCATCCAGCACCCTTGGCTAAGAAAGCTTACCACGGTTCTCACTGTAAAGGAGAAACACTTAAAGCTAGTCTAGCCTTTATCACAGAGCAAATATAAAAAGACATATATGAAGCTGGGAGTCAGTACATTGATATCTGGCAAACAGATCCCAAAATATGTCTGTCCTCTAGATGGCTTCACACAGATTCTTTAAAATAGATAGTTTGTTTATGATTCCTTTAATAACATCTGAACTCACTCATACATAGACAGCACAAATTGATAGAGAATAGGAAAAACAGTGAAAGTGCTACTATTGATGCATCTAAGTTTAGCCTTTACAATTTCAGCTTTTCAAGATTTTATAAATGTTTTATATATAAGGCTTAATATGTCATCAAATGTAATGAATTTTCTTAATACTTGAAAGTATGCTGTCCTATGTATTTATTAAATCAAGCATATGAAGTAACCTTTTTCAGCTCCTCCACATCATTTCTGTTTGCCAAACACACTTTGGAGACACACAGAGTTCATTAGAAAACCAAGTGACTGACTACTTTACATCATCTTCCTAATAGCTTCTGTTTAATGCATTTGATGTAATGTAATATGAGACTCAAGCACTTGCCTATTTTACTTTTTCAATATAAAACCACTTTTATCATATATTTCCTCTCATAAAGAACATAACTCCTACATACGTATATTTATAAAAAAGAGTTTATCCTGGATTCTTTTGATGATAAAAATAATACACCAAAATTGAGAAACTACATAAAATTATAAACATGAAAATAATCATTACTTTCACTTTTCCATCCATCAATAACCATGTGTGCCATTTGGATGTACATCCTTCCAAATTATCTGAGCAGAAAAGGCTTGTGCTCATCACAACACTGTTTCAAGTATACAAGATTCGAGAAAGAGTGTTTTAATAGATGTTGTTACAGAGTAAGGAATTTCTCTGCAAGTATTACAAATGATAATAAACTCTGTAAGTGTTAATAACAGGAAAACATTCTATAGCATATTGCTATAGCAAACTGTAATGGAGTATTAGAACAGAATTCTATTTTTTAAATAAACCTGTAATTTTAGACCAATTTTGGATCTACAGAAAAATTGCCAGGATAGTACAGAGTGTTCCTAGCTTCTCCAACTATTGACATCTTACATTACAGAGATATGTTTCACTCTATGTTTCTGTAGCCTTTTATCAAAGGAATGCTTCTTGGCAAATATTTCAATCTGAACTTTGTTACTTGACACTAATAACATCTTTTAACAAGTTAGGTTTATCTTTTGACACTTAAGTTTTAAAGGAATATATTTGGTTTTACATCTCTCGTTTCATTGTTTTATGTTTTGTTCTATGTTTTGGTATTTCATGCTTTCTTTTTTTTTTCTTTTTTTTTTCAGATTTTATTTATTTGGCAGAGAGAAACATAGTCAGAGAGGGAACACAAGAGCAGGGGGAGTGAGAGAGGGAGAAGCAGGCTTCCTGCCAAGCAGGCAGCCCAATGTGGGACTCGATCCTGGGTCTCCGGATCATGACCTGAGCCAAAGGCAGTCGCTTAACCAACTGAGCCATCCAGGCGCTCCTATTTCATGTTTCCTTATTTTCTCTTCTTCCTGCCTTTACTGTATGAATTGTACATGCGCGTGCGTGTGTGTGTGTGCGCGCGTGCACATGCACTTTACGTTTGAGCAGCATTAAGCTTTTATGTCCCAGGCAGCTACTGTACATTTCTTGCTCTATACATATTCCTGTACTTCTGCCTTCCAATATCTATACCCACATCTTGTCTTCTGCTGTGTCTCTGTCTGCGTTTGCATTTTCTTTGTGTCCGTCTTTCCCTGAGCTATGAGTGCTGTGTTCACAGTTGCAGCTGCTGTCATTTTCAGGATGATAACAGGAGTAATACATGATCTAAGCCTTTGAATAAGCAAAAAGTTCTTTAAATTAGATCACATCATAATCCCAACTCAATGAGCTAGCGATGTTTTGAATCACATTATGTCCTGTAAAAACTATCTATTGCATCTTTTATATTTATCTGTTAGTTTTGTAATTTAATCGTCTGAGAAAGTCTGGTATTTCTTCTTCCTTTGCAATCAGTGTGTGTTTGTGAGCATCTGTGTGTTTCTGTCCAAGAAAAGAAAGAAGAAAGGAAAGGAAAGAAAAAAGGAAAGGAAAGGAAAGGAAGGAAAGGAAAGGAAAGGAAAGGAAAGGAAAGGAAAGGAAAGGAAAGGAAAGGGAAAGGGAAAGGGGAAGGGAAAAGGGGAAGGGAAAAGGGAAGGGGAAAGGGAAGGGGGAAGGAAAGGAAAGGAAAGGTAAGGTAAGGTAAGGTAAGGTAAGGAAAGGAAAGGAAAGGAAAGGAAAGGAAAGGAAAGGAAAGGAAAGGAAAGGAAAGGAAAGGGTGGATGGAGGGAGGTAGGAGGGAAGGAGAGAAGGAAGAAAGGGAGGGAGGGAGGGGAAAAAAAGTCTCCCAGATACATTTAGGAATAGGCCTTTGAATCTTCTGTATAGACAAATGTATTAATTTTAGAATTTTTGCTTCTGATTATTTGCTGTTTTTGTTGTTAAATTGTTGTGTATTTATAGGGCAACCATCTGCACAAACTAAGTGATCTGTTCCAGGCCTTTCCGAGAAACTGCCGGGGCTGCCTCAGGTGGGCCAGGGCCAGGCCGACGGCTCACTACTCACGATCAAACTCCTACAGAAAGCTGTGTTGCTGTCTGTCCTCCTCTGAGGTCAAACAGAGGGAGCTTAACATGTCAACAACTAAAGTGAAGCTCCCCGAGGAGATGTCAAATTTCCCAGTGAAAGGGATGAGTGAGGCCTAATGAAATCTATCTTGCGGGTGAGGAGAGAAGCCTCGAAGCTGCGGAGAGCAGAGACGATCAATCTGCCGTCTCAGAACAAGGCAGGACGCTTGCTTTGCTACAAAGTGGGCATGAAGAAAGCTGATCGCAGGGTCTGTGCTGAGGGGGCACCATGCTTGTTTTACCAGAACACTCGCTAAGAACTGTACATTGTCATGATTCGGTTGTGAATAATAAAAATGTATGGTGTGGGAGACAACACTGAGACAGTGAGAAACTTCGAAGACTGCACCTGGCATGGGAAATCGTGTGGCTGCTTTGCTTATGGCTGTGATGGCTAAGAAACCCCAAGTGATGTTCAATGTCAAGTCCATTTGCCAGCCCTGCTGTGAAAAATGACACTGTAAGGTGTTAAGTGCATCATATTTTTCTAGATCCAGAAGGACGGTGGGTGACCTTTATAGTGGGAGCCACTGGTTCATAACCAATGGGTTCTCTGTGTTGCCCTTGAACTGAGGGCCTTCCTGGCCAAACTTCGTGGTCATAGAAGGATAGATTCTCTCCCTTCAGAGAATTATAAGAAATAATAATATAAGAAGACAGCAATACTGAGCCATGCTGTCCATAGTCATATGTATTTTCATTGTTTAACTGTATTATTGGAAATACACAAAAAAAAAGAGAGAGAGAGAGAAGGAAAAAAAAAAAAACTAAGAAAACCAAGAAATCTTAGTCAGTACTCTTCTTTGCTCTTTTTTTCCTTTGAAATCTTTCAACTCTATCAAAGTTTACTTTAAGCCTTTCATTTACAAATGTAGAAATGTACTCAGCTTTAGCCTTCCAGGCTAAAACTTTTTCATGTGAGAATTTGGGGCTAAAAAATATTAGTACTGCTGATTAGTCAAATAAAGTGCAGAGTTAGCACCAGACAGCATTAGTACAGGATATGAAGAACAAGTTCAGTTCTGAACACTTTTTCATTTGTAAATGGAAAACAAAATAAAATGTATACTTTATTGAATCTTTTCATTTACTGAAATTTGTAGTGAAATGCAATGAAATCTTTTTCAGTGAAACATAAAACTAGGATATATTATCATTTTATGTGTGTTCATCTGATTTAAGTGGAAGTAGGTTGTTTAAATCTCCTTTTCTTGATAACTGTGGTACTTTCTTTTTTTTACACTCTTTCTTTTTTTTACACTCTCATTGTGTATTTTTGTCTTAAGAACTTGGATATGTCTTATTTGATGTCTCACAAACATATTTACATGATTTCCATAGATGGTTTTGAACTTGGATATAAGTTTTGAGTTTGTCATTCATAACAGTAAATGGTGCCAATTCAAAAAATCCACTTACCTGAAGTTCTCAAAAGTTTTGGTCTCTACAATCTTTTATAATCTTTAAAAATCTTGAGTCTCCCAAAAGTTTCTGTTTGTGTGAGTTTTATTTATTGCTATTCACTGTATTAGAAGTTAAAGCTAAGAATTTACTATTGTTAAAATGCCTGTACTCTCCCCAAAGCAATCGACAGATTTAATGCAATTTCTAACAAAATGCCAATACTATTTTTCACAGAACTAGAACAAATAATTCTAAAATTCACACAGAACCACTAAGACCCTGAATAGCCAAATCACTCCTGAGAAGGAAGAACAACGTTAAAGATATCACAATCCCAGATTCAAAGTATACTACAAAGCTCTAGTGATCAAAGCAGTACGGTATTGGGGTAGTGGGTGGGGGATGGGTGACGTAGGTGATGGGAATTAAGTAGTGCACTTGTCATGATGAGCACTGAGTGATGTATGGAATAGCTGAGTCACTGTATTGTACACGTGAAACTAATATAACACTGTATATCAACTATACTGGAATCAAAATTAAATTAAATTGAAAAATGGTATGATACTAGAAAAAAAAAAGACACACAGATCAATGGTACACAGTAAAGAACCAGAAATACACCTACGATCATTTGGCCGACTAATCTATGACAAAGGAGGCAATATTATACAAAGGGCAAAAGACAGTCTCTTCAATGAATGCTGCTGGGAAAACTGGACAGCTATGTGCAAAAGAATGATAATTGACCAATTTCTTACATCATACAAAAAAACCGCTCTAAACTGATGAAAGACATACATGTAAGACCTGAAACTATAAATCTCCCAAAAGAAAGCATAGGCAGTAATTGGCCTTAGCAATATTTTACTGGCTATGTCTTCCCAGGCAAGGGAAACAAAGGCAAAAATGAACAATTAGGACTCCATCAAAATTAAAAGCTTTTGCACAGTGAAAGAAATCATCAACAAAATGAAAATGCAATCTACTGAGTGGGGGATATATTTGCAAATGATATCTCCATAATGGATTAATATTCAAAATATATGAAAAATACATACCACTTAACACCAACAAAACAAATAACACAATCAAAAAATGGACAGGAGATCTAAATAGACATTTTTCCGAAGAAGATAAACAGATGGCCAAAGATATATAAAAAGATGCTCAACATCTATCACCAGAGAAATGCAAATCAAAACCATGAGATATCACCTCACACATCAGTATCACTAGTATCAGAACAAAAACAAAAACGCAACCAAACACCGAGCAAACAAACAAAAAATAAGAAATAACAAATGCTGGTGAGGATGTAAAGAAAAAGGAACTCTCATGCACTGTTGGTGGAAATGCAAATTGGTGCAGCCACCATGGAAAACAGATTGGGGTTTACTCAAAAAAAAAGAAACAGAAATACCATGGGACCCAGTATTCCACTGCTAAGCATTTACCCCAAAAAAATAAAAGCACTAATTCAAAAAGATACATGCACTTTTATTGCAACATTATTTACAACAGCCAAGATATGAAAGATAGATGAATGGATAAAGAAGATGTGGTACACACACACACACACACACACACACACACACACACAGGAATATTACTCGGCCATAAAAAAGAATAAAATCTTGCTCTTTGCAAGATGGATTTAGAGAGTATAATGCTAAGTGAAATAAGTCAGAGAAAGACAAATACCATAGAATTTCATTTAAATGTGGAATATAAAAAACAAAACCATAAACAGATTCATAAATACACAGAACTGGTGGTTGCCAGAGGGTAAGGGGGAGGAGGATAGCTGGAATAGGTAATGGGGATTAAGAAGTACAAACCTATAGTTATAAAATAAATAAAACATGGGAGTGTGGCATAAGGAATATAGTCAATAAGGCCATCATCATTTTGCAGGAGGACAGATGGTGACTATGTTTTTCATGGTGAGCACTGAGCACTGTGTAATGTACAGAACTATCAGACCACTTTGTTGTACACCTGCAAGTAATACAGCATTGTTGTCAACTATACTCCAATAATAAAACTTTAAAAATAATAAAAAAATCTTTCCTAGACTGCATTTAATATAGAAAAAACTCTCTTAGTCCCTAAATATGTCAAATTAAGACCCAGGATACAGTACATGCTACACTGGTCCTCTTTATTTTACTCCTCACATAAATTTTAACAGACGATGATGAATATAATTTTCCACTTAATCATATCTTCTCAACAATTATACTTTTATATTTAAGTTGCAATGGTTTACATATTCCTCCAAGTACTTTCAGTATTTCAAATTGATGTATTGCTGCAACAGTGGTTTTTATTTATTCTTTAAAGTCTGTATTTTCGGGACACCTGAATGGCTCAGTTGGTTAAGCGACTGCCTTCAGCTCGGGTCATGATCCTGGAGACCCGGGATCGAGTCCCACATCGGGCTCCCTGCTCGGCGGGAGGCCTGCTTCTCCCTCTCTCACTCCCCCTGCTTGTGTTCCCTCTCTGGCTGTGTTTCTCTCTGTCAAATAAATAAGTAAAATCTTAAAAAAAAAAAAGAAAAGAAAATAGGCTTTTAAAAAAAAAAAAAAAAAAAAAAAAAAATATAAAGTCTGTATTTTCCCCCACACAAAAGTATCAATCATCTGAAAACCAACCTAGATCATAAACCCTTCATATTTTTCATAGTTCAATGCTAAACACATCCATAAATGTATGATTTCTTGAAGCAACATTTATTTACTAAAAGCTTTTTGATGAATGTGTTATGTTGATTCTGTGAGCAAAATTACCATAAATATTTTCAAAATGACAACAGTGAGGTGCACAGAAAAATGAAAAAGAAACTTTTGGTTTTTTGGAATTTTTTTTTCATACAAAACTATATAAATTTACATTTGTGACACTGATCCAGACTTTTTTCCAAAGAATCATTGAGTTTACAAACCCCTGCTGCCCAGAAAGATGGAGAATGATACATTTAGGGTCTTCTAAACACGATTCCTGCTCAAAATGCACTATGTAACTTTACAGTTATTGCCCCATTTTTGTCTTCTGAATATTTCCAAGACCACTTGTTATAGCTGTTGATTTAGAGCATGGACCAGGCTCCAGGTGATCTGATCCCAAGAATAGAGAAGCAGATCACAACTTTTCCATGGGGCATAGAGCAAGACCAGAATATGCCAAGCTCTTGCTGTCATGTAGCCTTCATGCTAGCTGGAAAAGACAATAAATAAATAAACAAACAAATAAATAAATAAATAAATAAATAAATAAAATGAGGTCAGGTGATGGCAGGCGATGAAAGTTTGGTGAAATAAAAGTGCGGTGTGGGAGAGGGTTACCATCTTCTAGAGGATGGTTAAGAGAGTCTCTTCTAATAAGATGTTATTAGACCTGAATGAAGCAAGGAACAATGTGGCTGTTGGGGAAGAGTGGGGTGAGAGAATTCTAGGGGAATGAACATCCAAAGCCCTGAAGTCAGGCTTGCCTGATGTGCTCAAGGAACTGCAAGGGAGCCAGCATGAGTGGAGTGGAGGGGGCCAAGGAAAGAGTAGGAGGAGATGAGGCCAACAAGGTTAATAAGCATTTAGACTGTATAGAACCCTACAGGCCACTTTAAGGATTTTTGTCTTCTACCTTGAGTAAGATAGATGGAGTCATGGGAGCCATTCAGGTGGAGAAGAGAGATGAATGGCAGATGTTTTAAAAGGACCAACTGGTTGCTGTGCTAAGAGAAGATTACAGGCAAAGGCAGAAGCAAAATGCCAGTTAGGCTTCTACTGCAGTGGTTCAGTAGAGAAATGGTGACACCTACCCTCAGGCAGTGACAGTGGCGGTAGGAGGAAGACGTCAGGTTAGAGAAATATATTTCAGATACAGCTGATAGGACTTCCTCCTGGATTTGATGGGAGAGAAAGTGAGGAGTCAAATATGATTGATCTTTTCTTTTTTGTTTTAAGCTGGAACAACAGATGAGGTGGAGTTTCCACTTACTAGATTGCATGAGGACAAAGTGTGGAACATGTATATGGGGGTGGGATAAGGTGATGAAAATTCAAACAAGGGGTGGGTTTTAGAAACATCCAATCTGACATGTCTACAGATACTCAAATGGGAAGCAAGACATCTTAGTCTGGAGTTAAGTGATACAGTGAGAAAGAGAGAGCTATTTTGAATATATATATATATATATATATATATATATATATATATATATATTCACACAAAATGAAACTTACAGGTAAAATTAAATATCATATAAGATTACCTAAGAGTTACTGTGGCAAGATGCAAGAAGAAAGATAGCACTGATCCTTGTAGCATCACGAAACAAAAAGGGTAGGAAGACGGGGAGAATCCAGTAAGAGTGATAAAGAAGGGGCAGTCCTTGAAATTGGAGGGAACCCAAAAAGAGAACAGCATACAGAAGGCCAAATGAAGAACGTGTTTAAAGAAAAAGGTGACAATCTTTGCATCAAATATTGTTAAGAGAGAAAGTAAGATGGAGACTGAGAAGGCCATGAAACCAGAACAGTCATTGGAAGCCTCGACAAGAATGGCTATGGGGATACAAGCCTGATTTAAAGAGGGCTCCATACCCTATGACCCAGGAATTTCACTACTGAGTATTTACCCTAAAGATACAAATGTATTGATCTGAAGGGGCATGTACATCCGAATGTTTATAGAAGCAATGTCCACAATAGCCAAACTATAGAAAGAGCCTAGCTGTCCATCAACAGATGAATGGATAAAGAAGATGTCACACACACACACACACACACACACACACACACACACACACATACACACGAATATCATGCAGCCATAAAAACAAAAAACCAAAATCCTGCCATTTACAACAATGTGGATGGAACTAGAGGGTATTATGCTGAGCGAAATAAGTCAATCAGAGAAAGATAGTCATCATATGATCTCTCTGAGATGAGGAATTTGAGAGGCAGGGCGAGGGGTCATGAGGGCAAGGGAGGGAAAAATGAAACAAGATGGGAACAGGGAAGGAGACAAGCCATAAGAGACCTCAGGAAACAAACTGAGTGTTACTGGAGGGGAGAGGGGTGGGAGGGATGGGGTGGCTGGGTGATGGATATTGGGGATGGTATGTACTATGGTGAGTGCCATGAACTGTGTAACTGATGATTCACAGACCTGAACCCCTGAAACAAATAATACATTATGTGTTAATTTTAAAAATGATGATAAAAAAATAAAGAGGGCTCCAGAGAATAGAGAAGAGAGGACAATGAGTACAATGATCATTTGAAGAAGTTTCACTGTAAAGAATAACACAGCAGTGTATGGTAGGTATAGAGTGAAATGTGATCAATGAATAACCACAACATGTTGAAATCCTGATGGGAAATTTGATGTTGGAGAGAAAAACAGAAGAGAACTATAAAACAGACCCCCCCCCAAAAGTTGCTTTGGATGGCAGCACACACAGCATATCCACAGAAATTGGAGGCAAGGTGGAGTGTGCAGGTACAGGTGAGGAGGGTAGATCTGGAAGAAGGAGCAGAAGTTCTTTCCCAGTTACTTTGATCTTCTAGAAAACCAAGAAAGGTGATCAGCAGACAATGGCGGAAAGGAAAGAGGACTTATTGAAGCCTGGGGGATGAAGAGTCTACAGGAAAGTTGCAGAATGAATTGACTGAGAAACTCAAGTAGGACTGCAGGGCATATTTGAGGAGATTATGAGTTTAAGGTGAGATCAGTCACAAGTGATAGAGGTGTGTATCATCCAGTGTGGAGATTGTGCAAGGTGCACATCTATGTCATACTTCAAATGGCCAAGAGTGTCTCCTTGAATTATTCTATTATACTTTACTTAAGCATTCTAATATTTTTGTGTTTTTCTAAAATTTGGTTAATGCACTGCTGGTATTAACCACCTAGATCATTATCTTAATATTTCTATGCAAAGTCAGTTGTCCATAAATGATACCATTTAATTTAAAGAGACTGACAACTTTACAGAAATGATTTTATTCCATAAAGTAGTAATTTGAGAAGTGGCCTAACAAGGTGATGGCTTTAATCATGGTGTGCTTAAATAAAAATGAATGCTGATTTTTCTCATGGCTTTCTTCACCTCTTAACAGTACTACTTGGAAAAAAACAGTAAGTTAATAAGTGCCCTATACGAAAGCACAGTCTGTTTTTTTGTGACTGGCAGAGTTTGTTAAATTGTAATAAAATATTTTAAAAGGCCGAGGAAGTGAACCAACTTATTTTCTCAGTCTTTATAAATTTCTAAAGTTACCTGACCATTTTCAAAATCAAACTAACTTGTAAGTCTCTAACTCCAGGCTTTGTTTCAGATGCCTCCCCAGCAATGCTGGGGCTGGAATTTCTAAGGCAGGAGAGAACCAGCTAGCATTGATGATTAACTCTGCAGGGGTGTCACGTTCGGATTACTGCCGCCCATCAGGCTCCTTCTCATAATACAGGATAATTAGACTGAGTTTACCATGTAGAGCACAGTCAGAATTTCTATGAATAAAATAATATTAAGTACCATTTGCATAAGCCCAAAAAGTTCTAGACACTGTACTTTATCTTTTTATCACACACAGCAGCTTAATGATACAGTGATGCGTTATCAGCGGTTCCTCTCATTAGATAGCTAGAACTCAGGGAAGTCAAGAGGAGTTCCCAAAGGCACATGGTGAGTAGAGGAGGCGGAATTCACACCCACGTGTTCAACAGCTTAGCTCATATACTGTATTATTGTGCAGGCGCCTTGGAATGAAAGTGTCCTATACTCATAGTCAGGAGACTGGGGAGGGCCTCCCACCACCAGAAGCTGCCAAGGCTTCCTGAGACAAGCTCAGCAGGGACACCAATCAGCAATGGAATTCTAAGCAGGAGAGTCAAGTCCTTGCCAAGAAAAGCATGGTTTATTGTTCCGAATTGTTCTAAAGTCAAAATATGTGTACCTTTTCCACAATCCAATCCAAAGCCAGATAGGCAAACTGGCGTTTAATGGGAATCGCCCTAATTAATGACTTCAATACCTGTAACACCAAGGGATGGTGGTTCACCTGGAAAGTCCTAACAAATCCTCAGACTCCTCATGCCACGCACGCTACTTCCGGAGCTCTTCTCAGAACAGGAAGTTGTGAGTCACACTGATGAGAATAACGATCTGTATTGCCAAAGCTTTTCATTGCCCTTGAAAATCAAAACTTGGCTCTTTTCCCTAGCTTTAAATTTTACAGAAAAGACTTTACCAAAAATTGAGGTCAAGGATTAATTTTTCTCTTGGAGGCTTAAATAATTATGAAAATGATTACTAAATCATTATGTTATTTCATTAACTTTATGAAAACATTATCAAATTATCCAAGAATGATGAAAAATAATGGTGATAAATCTTAAACTGAATCTGTTACATTCAATCAACAATCCCAATGTACCAATAATAATGGGCTAACATTAAATAAACATACATTAAATCTTAATAGTTTATCAAGAATGGTCAGTTCTAAAAATTGCTTCCAATGAGAATTTATTTAATCCCATCAAGTTTTTCCCCTTGTTGGGCTTTCTCTATAGATCAATAAAAGATGAAAAGAATATTAGACAAGGCTAGTTCCTTGTACAAACCCCTTTAAAACCATCTATTTTAAAGCCAAGGCTGAGTAAGACTCAGCCACCGATGACTGTGCTTATCAAGGTTGCTTCATATGTCCAAGCAGGACATTTAGTGGGATATTTCAGAACTGTGCAGAAAAAAAATGAAAATCAGTTCCCCCGCAATGAATGCCAGTATAAATGATTTTTTTTAGTGAGCAAAGCAGGCTCCTATATAAAGTATAGGATATATCACCCATATAAAGTAACTCCAAATTTTATATACCAAGGTTTATTAACCTCTCCTGTTGCAGGAGGAAAGTTAGATCCTTTCCTCCTGCAACAACTTAATACAGTCACCCCTCCTAACCTGGGCTCCAGTTGACTCCAAGATTGGAAATTTGAGCCATGAGGAAGAAAAAAATTTTGTTAATGGGCAGGAGTGAGGGAGGAGAAAAATTTAAGAAGGAAACTGAAAGGCAGAATGGAACATCAGAAATGAAATCAAAGGCAGAATGGAACATCAGAAATGAAATCAAAGATGAAGGTCAAGTAGTGAGCGGAAGCAGAGCAATCAGCAGGCAGGTGGCCTTCAAAACTGGAGTAAGCCTCATCCCAGCAGGAAAGCTTCTTACACTCAGTCTTATAGAAAAGGAGCCAACTTTATTTATCTGTTTGCTCGTTCGTTCATTCATTCATTCATTCATTCATTTGCTTTAAACCAAGCCTGAGATCCAGACTTGTGTCACTTAGATTCAGACACACAAATAGAAAGAGCTAAAGGTAACTTAGAGATCAGTCAGATTAACTAATTTGACAAAGGAGAGCACTCATGGCTAGAGAAGGAAGTTGCTTACAGTCATGCCCTTAAGAGCAGATCTGGTACCAGAATCCAGACCTATTTGTTCAAAATCCAACTTTCCTTCCACCATAGCACATAGATGGAAGACACTGACCCTGAGAAAATGCAAGTTCTGATGAGCATAAAGAATGGACCTATATTTGGATGAAGGGCAAGCACCTGGTTAAAGGTAGCCCTTCTAGGGTGCTGAACTAAAGAGAGATAGCACAAAAGTGACAGGGAAGCTGCTCAAGTGGATATCCATGGGTCAAAGGGGCCCCAAGATAGAACATGGATGAAGGGTAAAGCGGTCTTCCTCCTCCTTCTCTGGTTTACTGAGATGGGACCTAGAAATATTGCCTAAACCCCACGACGAAATAAAGCTGAATTCTCGCTGCCTCTCTTCCAGTTGGGATCACATATCTGTGAGAACAAAGGGGATGACAGAGCAGTCAAGGACCATACCAGAAGAAATTTCTTGCCTGTTCCATCCACCAATACTTCTGCAAGGCCCATTCATGTCAGCTGCAACTATCCAGTATATTGTTCCAAAAGGAAAGTGTTTCCAGGGGTATTTCTTTCCATCCATGTCACCTTTGCTTGAAGGAAAAAGGACTGTTTCCTATCCAAGGAAAGGCCATTTGGCAATTTATCTTCATTTGGAAAAATGTGGATAAAATGTTCATTCTTTGATAATATTTTATATCATCATGTGTGGTGTAAGGCTCAGTATTAAGTGCTGCCTTGTTATTATGTGAAATTGGGAGGACCTCAAATGGCCTTAAACCACAAGCTCCCCTCCTTACTCTGCTCCAGAGGTCCCCTGGCTAAATAACAATTCTTGCTGAATCCTGGAGTAGCAGGTTTCGGTTCTCAACTGAGCTGTAGGATTATTCAAACAAGCCAATCACCTCCTCCTGCAGGAACCCAGGGCAACCCCACCTTCTTGATGCTTCAAAGCCTGCTTCCCAGAGCACCTGCTTATTTGCCCTGTTCCCGAGTGCAACCCCAGCATGGGATGTCCTCCACCCCAGGCTGTCCATCTCATCTGTTCAGTGACTTTAAAGTCTCATGATGAGTCCCTGTTTTGGGGTGTCATGTGTTCGGCCATCCCCAGAACGCTAGTGCAGGATCCGTTCCCCACCAATGGTGTCAAGAGCAGGCAATTAAAACACATCACGTTTCCAACTTTCCAAACGTTCCGTCTCACTTTGGTAGAGGTCATTACAGTCAGAGAAACCAACAAACTCATCATTTGCAAGGCACTCAGAAGCAGTGATGAAAAGAAGCTGCCACAATGCAATCCTTCCTGCCGTATTCCCTCACCCTGCACTGCACCTTTCCACAACACAAAAACCAATCACTCCCCTCTTGGTGACAGCCCTGCATGTTTAGAGTGTGAGATGCTTTGCCTTCAAGCTTGCCAAACACATTCAATTCCTCTAAAGTCCCTCTTTTCTATCATATTTTTTTGGCCATCCTACATGAATAATTCCTAATTTTTCCCATGTTCATTGTATCATGAAGACCTAAATAATATTCATGACCTTGTAGAGAAAGCCTGGAAATCACACATCCGTGTCGTACTTGTAAAATAATTAATCCAGCACTCAACACATTTTATCAAGCATCTTCTACAGGTTAATTGTTAATATTCAATCATTGATTCAGTGGTTGGGTTGGATCCTCTACAGGATAAATACATGCTTTATAACTTGTCTTACACTGACAACACTACATTTGTTCATCAGGGCACTTATTTCAATCTATTAAATATTAAAGATTATTTCAATACTAATTTGGGCCACTTTGAATGATTAAATTAATGCTCCTCTTTTAGAAGGACAATCAGAAAGAAAGGATTAGACTCTACTGATCATATGTCTTATGTATTCTAAATTGTCCTATTTTCATTGCAAGGGCATTTTTATTTCATTATTTTTTTGAGAGAGAGAGAATGTGCTTGCACATGCATAATGCATGAGAGGGAGCAGGAATGGGGGGAGGGACAGAAGGAGAAAGAGAATCTTAAGCAGGCTCCATGCCCAGCACAGAGTCCCACACGGGGCTCGGGGTTCCATGTCATGATCCTTGATCTGAGCCGAATCAAGAGTTGGACACTTAACTGACTGAGCCACCCGGGTGCCAAAAGGCATGTCTATTTTTAAGAACAAAAGCCAAAAGAAAATTAATTTTAAGTTTATTTTTAAGAAACCTGACATCACAAGGTTTCCAGGACAAGAAGTTCTCCAAAATACTAAAAAAAAAAGTCAGTTAAGTAATAAGCAACACTTAATATAAGTATTGGAATGCTCAGTATTACATAGATTTTGCAGAATTATCTTTTTTAAAAAATAAAACAAATCCTTCCAAACCATTATTGCATTGTATAAAGTATTATTTTGGGGGCACCTACAATGCTCTAAGCATTTTCATTTATATTTTTCAATCACAGCAGTAATAAAAGGGTTCATTTTGGGTGCTTGTATTTTCCATTAGTTGATCTAAGAGTTTTTAAGTCACTGCAAGAGTGCAAGTTCCACCGATCACTTATTAGTTAGCTTCTAGAAAGGTAAACTTCCTTATCATTAAAGCACAAGAATTGTAGTATATCTATGTCATGGAGTCATTATGGGTATTAAAGATAAACTATAGAATGAAGCATTTGGTGCAGTACTTATCAGAAAACTCTGACATATGTTAACCATTATTATTGATAACATATTACTTCAGTATTTGTCCTAGCTTTTCAGGTAATTCATCATAAGCCATAAATATGCAATCACTGGACTCCTCGGAGTTAGAAGGTGATATTCCTCAATTCTGAATTTCCTACATGATTCCATAAAACAATATGCATCTACGGCATCTATATTTGCTTCTCACAGCAGAAGCTCACATCTGCCACCCGTATCAATTTTTGGAATGTCGGATACTGGTACTAACTCACTGACTGATGGGAGTCGGTTAGAGTTTGTCAAGAACAGAAGTGTTGTGTCAATGCATTTTAAATATTTATTCAGGACTCTCAGTTACGCAGACTGAGGGTAAACACTATATATTGTTTCCTTGACAACATTCATCTTATAGATGAAAATCCTTCTTGCTTTTACTACAACTCTACTACCTTCACTTCTTTTATTGTTATTTACATTTTGGTCCTGACTAAATGAAAGCCAAGTTTTATTCTCCTGAAGACACAAATAAACAACTGTATCAAAAAATTAGAACTTTACTTACTCTCCTACTTCTGTTTATTCAAGCGTTTCTTTCACATGCATAGTACCTTTTGGAAATGACCTCCACGTGGTTGAAAATGAACAATTTCCACCCCTAAAGTTACCACCAAATACCATATGGTGCTATGTGGGGAAGATACTAATACGTACAATCCAGGCTCTCACCACAGAACATAAGCTTGTCTCTTAAACCAGTGAAGGTCGTACCACCAACAGTTCTACAGAAAGAATAAATCATTAGAAAACAGCAGAAGCAGTGCATTCCCAAGCCGAGCAAGCACAGAATCCCCTGAAGAGTTTGTGTTTAGTACAGATTTCCGCGCTATCCCCCACACTTAATAAACCAGATTCTCTACAGGGCAGAACTTCTGTATTTGTGCCTCTGAAAAGAACTCCCAGTGAGCAGACTGCGCAATCAGGTTGGAGAACTACTCGTGCAAGGCACACAGCATATGCCTAATCATCTAGGCCTGTGATTTTCAGAACTTATTTATTTGTATGTTTGCTTAACAATGAAGTATTTTTCTAATTATGTTTACACAGAAACAATATGTTAAGTCAGATTCAAGAATACTTCTTCTGGCTGAAACATGAGTTGTGATCTAGAGCACCCAAAGCTCCCTTCTCCTCCTTACTTCCTGGTCAATTCTCAGGCCTGGCAGAACCCCTGGGTTCATGGAACACAAGTATAAATCCACAATAAACAATATCCTGGGCATAGACTCTTTCACCTTTGAATTGATGGAAACTACCAGAAGTTTACATGTGTGTGGCTCCTAGCATGCTCCTTGTAAGATTTGTACTGTGGGGTGCTGTTAACACCAAGACTTCAAATTGTATCAGATTTCACCACAGGATTTCGCTTCTGCATTGGCTATAAAACATGCTGACAGTGATGATGTATCAACCAATGGACTCTTAAGATCCCAAGTAAGAAATTGCCCTTCAGATTTAGTCAATGGAAAATCTGTACTGCTATAAAAACTTGGATTATTTCTTTCTTTCTGGACAACGAGTGCCAGTTTGTCCTGGGGAGTGGGGTGATTGGTTTTTTGAGAAACTATTTTATGTAAGCCGAGTCTTTGACCTCAAAGAATTCAGTCTAGTGGGAACCAGACTCTAAGAAAGTTAATTTCAAAACAATGCATAAGTTCAATGCTAGAGGTATACGTAAGTTGCTATGGAAACAGGAAGATAAGTTCTATAAGTAATTACATTACCATTTTTTGCCTTAGCTACAGGAGATAAGAGCTAAATTGTGTGTTCAATTATAGCAATGACATCAACATTTACCATACTTTCTGCTTCTTTCCCGCCTCAATATTACTTTATCTGTTTTATACTTTTTAATTCATTGTATTCAAGCATTGCATTAAAAAATATAATCTAGAAAATTTATTATCACATATTACTTGCCTTTGTTAAACTTCTTTTAAAATGATAGGATAAAAAAACAAAGTCATGAGTATTTAGTAGGGATGTTATATTCCATAAACACATGTATATTCTAAATAGATATTCTATTAAGAGATATTTCTATTAAGATATTAAGATATTTCTATTAAGAGATAGAAAAATGGCAGTTGACTAAGTGTGAGGCATTATGTATAATTTATATAATCTGTTTAGTGGCAGAGTAATAAGGAAAGTGAGCCACAACCCCATTTTTCTAAAAAGGACAAATCTACTGAATTAATGAAACAGAATTCTTAGTGTTCTTTATTGTGGATTTCCCTTCATTTTATTTTTTTATTTTTTTTAAAGATTTTATTTATTTGACAGAGAGAAACACAGCCAGAGAGGGAACACAAGCAGGGGGAGTGAGAGAGAGAGAAGCAGGCTTCCTGCCGAGCAGGGAGCCCAACGTGGGACTTGATCCTGGGTCTTCAGGATCATGACTTGAGCCGAAGGCAGTTGCCTGACCAACTGAGCCACCCAGGTACCCCTGTTTAGAAGGTATTTAATGACACTTTAAAACCCATTTTGTGTACAATTTTTTTGAATAATAGATAAGGAAGCAGAACTGTGTTGAATGAGTGACAACCTCCTTCTTTCAATGATCACACAACAGGCATATAGAGTGCCACTGAACAGCAGCTGAATTTTGAGTATCTCCCACATTACAGAATCAAATAAAGAACATTTAATTACTGAAGTAGCTTGCAGATGTAAAAAAAAAAAAATCACGCCTTCATTTCCTAAGCAAATGAAAGCTTTAAGAAAAACCCATTTTATGTAGTGTTGCTCTGATGTAATATTCATGATATTTGAAATAACATTGCCCCATTTCCTTCAGAAAGGCACTGTAGCACCACAGAAACCAGAAATACTGTATTTGAAAAGACTACACTGAGAAAGGAAGAGTTAAAGTGTTCTTTGAATAACTGGAATTTATATGTCAGCAAAAGCCTTGGTATTTGTTAAGAGAACGAACTTTTTCCTAGTACTTCAACTATCTGAAGTTTCCAATTTAAGCTAGCCTCCGATTCCACAATGGGGACCGCAGCACTATCAGAAGGAGATGCCTTCATGGGTTAATGTGGGCAGTTTTCATTTGCATTCAGGGACACACACAGGCCTCACACATGCAGTGACCAGAGCCACCTGCATCTTATGACCTTCTGGACTGTGTCTGACTTTCAGTCCCCATCTCCCCTCTGCAACCTCTCAGCCTTCGTCTGACCTCCCTTAGCTGCCTCATGTCTACCTCCTCAGAAAAAGAATTTTTTCTCAGTTCCCTTAGCCGGTTTTCTACAAGCTTGTTCACCCAAATGTTCAAAGTTATTTGTGTGTTTGGTGTGGTAAAGCCTGTTCTGGTTAATAAGAGTCAGTTGAATAACAATGTACCAGTGCATAGTTCTTGGAGCTATGCAGTCTTAAGGGGAAATATTATAGCACTGTGGGGTAAGTGTGCCAAATAAGCCAAAATACTGAAAAGTTAAATACCACCACCACTGATGTTGCTTTTGGTTGATGACTATGGTAACAGATTAAGAAGCATGAACTCCTCTAACAAAATCCTGTGTGGCATTTCTTATGTACATTCGAAAATGAAGATACTGAGTCTGACAGGGTTAAATATCTCCCAAGGAAGATAGTGAGTTTGAAATGCAATGATTCTTTGCAAGAGTATTAGAGATAGAGAGATCTTGGTGGATGATAAAAGGCCATTTCCTAACTAAATAATTCTAAGTTAGTTATTTACCTTTTATAATCTCAATTTTATCATCTGTAAAAGGAGGGATGTGATAGTGTCTACTTCACAGGGTTTTGTGAGAATAAAATTTGTTAACTGTGTAAAGTGCTTAGAACTCACCCAGCAAAGACAGAGCCCTTAGTAGATGGCAGCTTTTATTTCACCATCTGTAATCTACGCTGGCAAACCACGGGATCATTATAACAATTTTTAGGGAGACTCTGGGATTTAGAAAATTAAGGTTATAAAATTAAAAACAGAGCTACCCTATGACCCTGCAATTGCAATCCTGGGTATTTGCTCCAAAGACACAGATGTAGTGAAAAGAAGGGGCATATACACCCCAATGTTCACAGCAGTAATGGCCACAATCGCCAAACTGTGGAAAGAGCCAAGGTGCCTGTCAACAGATGAATGGATAAAGAAGAATACAATGAAATATTACACCTCCATCAGAAAGGATGAATACTCAACTTCTGTAGCGACATGGACTGGATTAGAGGAGATTACGCTGAGTGAAATGAGCCAGAGAAAGTCAAGTATCACATGGTTTCACTTACTTATGGAGCATAAGGAGTAATATGAGGAAAGAAAATGCGAAGTGAGGTAAATTGGGGAGGGAGACGAAACATAAGAGACTTTGGACTCAAACAAACTGAGGGTCTTGGAGGGGATGGGGCAGGGGGATGGGCGAGCCTGGAAGTGCGTACTGAGGGCACATATTGCAAGGAGAACTGGGTGTGGGGCATAAACAATGAATCTTGGAACACTGAAAAAAATAATTTAAAAAATTAAACCTATGGTAAGACAGGGAGCATGAAGAGCCAATGAATATTTCACAGGGTGAAGTTGACTAGTTTGTTTTTGTTTTTTTTTTAACTCTATTCAGCTATAGAGAAAAGGGAAATTCAGAGACTAGAATATCTGATGGACCAGAAACCTTTGACTCTGTCGCTAATCATATCATCTGTTGAGTAAAGCTGCAACCAAATTTTAAAATTTTTGATGATAAATGAGCACTAGAAAGATCGGTCAAGATGCATGATGCATGGGGCCACTGGGCCTGCCGATGTTTCATAGATTCCTCATTTTGAAGGGAGTAGAAGACTTTATATTTTGTTCCATCTTCTTTATCAAAAAGAAGTCTCTTCAAGTGCCGAGGAAAATGTTACCCGATGAAGTTAAACAGTCAATGAAGACTTTATTTAACACAATTATAAGGAGTCAGGCTATTTCAACAGGGGAGAGAGATGGCACTCAACTCTGCTGAAACAAAAGGCAGGAGATGTTTGGATGCTGAGGTGAGCAAATGGGGAAGTACTGGAGGATATTATTCAAGGTAGAGGCTAACTGCCCTGGCTAACTGTCACTTGTCAAAGTTAGACTCCTACTCTCCTGAAGACTGGGAGATAGGTTTTCTATCCTTCTTAATAGATACTTTTTTTTTTTAAGATTTATTTATTTATTTGAAAGAGAGAGAGAGTGAGCATGAGGGAAGAGGATGAGAAACAGTCTACCTGCTGAACAGAGTCCATGAAAGACTTGATCTCACTGATCCCTGGATCATTGCCTGAGCTGAAATCAAGAGTCAACTGCCCAGGTGCCCCTCATAGTTATTTTCAGAGATGGATCCCAGGCCTCTGAGATAGACATCACTGGGTCGTTAATGAGTAAGAATCTGGGAGAAGATTTTCACAAAAATCTATACCTGTATTCTCTCTTTTTTAAAGATTTTTCTTTGTTTATTTGACAGAGAGATCACAAGTAGGCAGAGAGGTAGGCAAAGAGAGAGGAGGAAGCAGGCTCCCCGCTGAGCAGAGAGCCTGACGGAGGCCTCGATCCCAGGACCCTGAGATCATGAACTGAGCTGAAGGGAGAGGCTTTAACCCACTGAGCCACCCAGGCACCCTCTATACCTGTATTCTATTGCTTTTCCATACAGGAAGAAAATGTACAGACTTATGCATCTCCATTTCCAAAGAATGCCTCTATGAAAATGTAACTCTATCTATCAGTATTATTCCATGTAATGTAATAAAATCAAAGTTTGAATAGGTGGTCTCTAAGAAAAAACAAAATGAATTTAAATAACAGCTTTACCACTTACTAGCTGTATGGCTTTAGACAAGCCATTTATAGATGGTACTAAGACCTCTTCACAGAATTACTATGACAACACCTGGCATATAAAGAACACTGAATGAATGCTAGCTATTACTCCAAAAAGTTCAAAAATAATGAGAATTTAGCTAATAGAATAAATGGCTGAATGATTTTCTAAGGGTTGCCATCACATTTCTGAATAACCATCTGCTTTAATGGTTAAGGGCACAGGATGTGTCGTAATCAAGAAAACATATCACAGTCTTATTCTTTACAGTGTCTACTTCATCAGTAATAGAAAAGGTTGTACACTTGGAAGGACTATAGAGAAGGGACGATGGGGGGCAGGAAGAGAGCTGAAACTGCACAAGCACTCAAGAGAAGGGGATACCAAAAATGGCACTTTTGACATGACTTTTTTTTTTTTGTATTGAAGTATGACTGACATATAACATTATGCTAGTTTCGGGTGTGTAACGTCATGATTCAATATTTATATGTATACTGTAGAATAATCACCATATAAATCTAGTCACCATGAAAAGTTACAACTTTTTTTTTTCTTGTGATGAGAGTTTTTAAGATTCACTCCCTGGGCAACTTTCAAGTGTGTACTACGGTATTATGGACTGTAATCACCAGGTGTACATTACATTCCCATGACATCTGCTTTATAACTGGAAGTGTGTACCTCGTGACCCCCTTCACTCATTTCACCCATGCCCTCAACCCCCCTACCCTCTGGCAACCACCAGTCTGTTCTGTGTATCTATGAGCTTCTTTTGTTTGTCCATTTGATGAATAAAGATGTGATCTATACATACATACATATACAATAGTGGAGTGTGTGTGTGTGTGTGTGTGTGTGTCTATACACATACAGAAGATGTGGTATACACACATATGCATACACATATGTACAATGGGATACAACTCAACTCAGCTATAAAAAAAGAATTAAATATTGCCGTTTACAACAATATGGATGGACCTTGACGGTATTATGTTAAGTAAATAAGTCAGACAGAGAAGGACAAATACTGTATGACTCCCTTTGATGTTACTCTTCAGTCCTGGTACACCTTGGGCAACCACTCTGTTCCAATGTTCAGAGGAAATCACACAAAATAACAGGCAACCCAATAACTGTGTTTCTGTGTAATTTTAGTTGGTCTCCTTGCAAAGAATTACTTTATTTGTGCTCTTAAGAAGACTAGACTTTGATAGAGGGAAGTAAAATTCTAGTGGTTATATAAAAACGATTTCTCCTTTTTTGTAGTAGCAACAGCATAGACTTCAAGACCCTAAAAGCTTTGCTGCTTTTGCTCTAAAGAAAAGTTACTCCCACCTTAGGTCATTAATTATTGAAAACATTTTTATTTTGTTTTGTCAAATATAAAGCCATGCCTATAAAGATAAAGAATGGCTTATTATTGACTTGTCAAATACATACAATATTTCTGTCGTTATTGTTCTTCTATATGTTCTTCTTCTAACAGGAAGGTGTTACACACAGACAGCGATCATGTCTTTCATGAAGGTAGTACTACTATTGTGTCAGTGACATAGCATTAATATAGTTTATATAAGCTAGTTAGAGCTTATATATTAAATATATACTATAGCTTATAAGGCTTAAGAATTCATTTCTAGTGTGCCAAAATATGTCCAGTGATGAATTCCAATTTATAATATATTAGAGTAAGTACAGAAATAGAAGAACAATAATGGCAGTATTTCATTCTTTTTTTATAGCTGAGTTGAGTTGTATCCCATTGTGCGTATGTGTATGCATATGTGTGTGTATACCTCATCTTCTGTATGTGTATATACACACACACACACTCCACTATTGTATATGTATGTATGTATGTATAGATCACATCTTTATTCATCAAATGGACAAACAAAAAAAGAAAAGTCAATATTCTGTGCTGAGTGATGTTTTTCTTTAAAAATATGGTTCTACTCTGAATTGTCATCAATAATTGTATGTGCTAAAGGATCTAAAGAGAAGAGTAGGGGCCCCTGGGTGGGTCAGTTGTTAAGCGACTGCCTTCGGCTCAGGTCATGATCCCGGAAACCCAGGATCCAGCCCCACATCGGGCTGTCTGCTCGGCAGGAAGCCTGCTTCTCCCTCTCTCACTCCCCCTGCTTGTGTTCCCTCTCTCACTGTGTTTCTCTCATCAAATAAATAAATAAAATCTTAAAAAAAAAAAAAGGAGAGTAAAGATTCTAGTTTTAACATTTCATATATTAGAACATTTAGAAATGAGTTAATTCTATAGATGCCAAGTTGGAGAGTGAGCATTAAGATATTTTTCAGTAAAAAAACAAAAAAGCAAGTTGATGAATAACACATACCATTTCTGTAAAGCATACAAAAATATTTCTGTATAAAAATTCATATGTATATAAATGCAAAAAAAGAGTTATATAGAATGCTATACTTAAAAACAGAAGTTATCTCTGGAAGAAAGAGTAGTTTTAGCTATAACTGTTATGTTTTTATATTACACTTTTTATTAAAAAGTAATTTTATAATACTTTAGTAATTTAGACATGAATTAAAGTTTCAATAACTATATATTCATATGTCCTTGACTCACTAAAACTAGCATCTCTGATAAACAGATTTCTGCATAATGATTTATAAGAAAGAAAAAATGTTCAGAGTGTCTCTTCTACATGGATTCAAATGAATTTTTCCCAGAAATTAAAAATATATGCTTACAAGAAAATTGTTTTAAGAATGTAAGCACATCTGGTACTTTATTTTTCATCAATATTTTTCATCTCAGATTTAGAATCATCTAAGGACATTTAGTTAAGTATAACACAGACTGCTTTTGTAAGGTTAAAATTTCTTTAAAAGGGTATACTAAAATATTTTCCTGATATTACCTAATAGGAACTAATACTCATGCATTTATTAAAATCCTTTTAGCCGTGTTGATTATTTTCAGGTTTTCAACAGCTTTTTGGTATTAAAATTCCTCCTAGCTGTGCAGAGTTATATTTCCTTTTTTTTTTTTTTTGCCCTGAGCTTGCCTCTAAAAAGGAAGGTGTTACACACAGACAGCAATCATGTCTTTCATGAAGGTAGTACTACTATTATGTCAGTAACATAGCATTAATATAGTCTATATAAGCTAGTTAGAGCTTATATATTAAATATATACTATAGCTTATAAGGCTTAAGAATTCATTTCTAGTGTGCCAAAATATGTCCAGTGATGAATTCCAATTTATAATATATTAGAGTAAGTACAGAAATAGAAGAACAATATGTTTCTGATGTCACTTACCAGTTTGACTATCAGCTCCCAGAGGGCAGGCATGTGGCTTTTTGTTCAGATACATGATTTAACACATACTAGATACTCAGCAAATTTCAACTCCTGTTATCAATAAATGCCTTAGATTCTCCCCCAGATTTTTAACTAATCTCTACACTATTCAATAATTAGTGCCCTTTATTCACTCTTGTTTTGTCGGTAAGACACAGGTCCAACTTGCAAAATCTGTAGTAAAAGGGATATTTGATACAGGTAACTACTGCTTGGATCCCTGAGCATGAAAATTATTAACAAAATGTCCTCTGTTTAGCACCTTTTTTTCTGCACTATGTTCTGTGCTTTGAGATAGTTCTAGTAATCGGACTCTAAGCAGGCTAAACACACATTTTAGCAATTTATATGTAATTATCTCACATAATCCTCTTAAAACGCTGTGTATTAGGTAGTATTATCTTCATTTTACAGATGGAGAAATTCAGATGCAGAGACACATAACTTAGGGAAGTAGAAGTATTCACACAGAGTCAAGAGAAAAATAGAATGTACTCTATTGCCGTTTCTATTTGGCATTTTACTGGACATTTTGGCCAAGGCAAAAGAAAATGAAATTAAACAATTGAGACAAGAGACAAAAATTATCCATTATATATGCTATGGTCTCTGTAAAAAATATAAAAAAAATCTGTTGAAGCATTATTAGTACAGGTAAGATAGTTTATTAATGGGAAGTGTATAATTAAGCAACAGTAATACCTGTTTATATACTAGCCAAAAAGTTCAAAATGTGACAGAAAAATGTTTCCATCATATGAGCAACAAAATATATGAAATGCCTAGAAATAAATTTAACTAGAAATGTTTAGGACCCACAGAAAGCATACTGCCAAATTTTAGTAACGGCATAAAACACTTAAATAAATGGAAAACTAAATCATGTTGTTTGATGGGAAGACTTGGCAGGATAAAATTTTTCTACAAAGTTCTTTATAAATTCATTATTATTCCAATTAATACTTTAATGGTATTTTCTCTTAGGACTTAGCAAAACCATTTTAAAGATCATCGGGTAGGAGTACCTGGGTGGCTCAGACCGTTAAGTATCTTCCTTGCTCAGGTCATGATCTCTAGGTCCTGAGATCTGGTGGTGTCAGGCTCCCTGCTCAGTGGAGAGCCTGCTTCTCCCTCTCTCTCTGCCTCTCCCCTCTGCTCATGCTCTCTCTCTCTTTCTCTCAAATGAATAAAATCTTTAAAAAAAAAATCATTGGGTAGAACAAGACTAGCCATAAATGTTGTGAAGAGTAATGACAGAAAGTCATCTGCACTACTCCATGAGTCTACAGAAGTCAAAAGAGTGTAAGTCTGGCACACACACACACAAATCAATGGCACAGAACAGAAAACAAATATACAAATTGTTGTACTTGTTCATAATTTAGCACACATCTGTATGCAGAGTTTGCAAGGACTGGGATAAATGGTACCCTAGTCCCAGGTCTAGTGGGATGGTTCTTCTGAAGGCAACAGGGTCAAGACTAGGGTGAGAAAAGAGTGGAGTTCAGAGCATAAATTTTAAGGAGGCATTCACTGTCAGGGTCACACACACTACTCTGAAAGTGAGGACCTCCTTAAATTTCATACCCTGAGCTCATCCTTTACAAACTAACCCTGGCCCAGGGCTGAGGTTCACTCTCTTTAAAAGGATAGAGCCTCACTAATTTTATCAATTAACACCTAAACTGTAACCCTTAAGGTCATTCACTCTTATGCATACTTTTGTTCCCAATAAGCTCAGTATGGTCTTGCTCCTGATTCAATCATCCCGTTGGAAGGATTTCTCACTGTGCCCTGGCAAATACAGCTCCATTATCAGCAAACTCCCAAAATATCCTTGGTCTTGCAGAGAGAACGTCCTATACTTGTTTGTCTTAATTGTATCTGAGGACACGGTAGCCTGCAGGGAGCCGGCCCGGGCAACGGTATTGGTCGGGGTTCCCCGAAGGTGGTGACGGAGTCGGTGATAAAAGGAGGAGACCTGACTCAAAGAGTGGTGTGGGGATCTCCTCTCCTGAAAACTGTGTCTTCAGGGTTCTTTACTTATAGCTTTTCAGTTACATCAATCTAGCTTTAGGCAAACAGTTGGTTCTGTCTCTCTTGCTCTCTCTGCTTCTCTGTTTCTCTCTCTGTTGCTGTCTCTCTCTGTCTCAGTCTCTCTGTCTATCTCTTGCTCTCTGTCTTTCTCTCTGTGACTGTTTCTGTCTATCTCTGCCTCTCAGACTCTCAGTCTCATGCCTTTGTCTCTCAGTCTCTCAGGTCTGTCTTGACTGTCAAGGGTCCCAGTCTTTTATTATTCCCAAGTGAGGAAGTTGGGTGGTGCAGTTAAATCTTTAACTGCTTTTGCACCCACCCTAGAGACAGGATTAGTATTGTTACTGCAGGGTACAGAGTGATTGCTTAAACTCACAGAAGTTGAGACCATCGAGGTACAGGGATCAAGAAATACAGATAAGAGATACAGAGATATGATTACCGGGAGGAGGATTAAATGGGACTATGTCTTGAATAAGCACACCAAGGACATATTGCCCTGACCCACAGGGTAAGTGGCTTTTCAGATTCTAGGCAGGGAAAGCCCCTCTGGGCTTTCATTCACATTCCCAAGTACCTCCACCAGAATTTCTGGTGGCTTGGGCATGGAGGGAAGGGCGGATCATGCACCGTCCCCAACAGTAGCCCTTGAAATTTACACATCTTTTTTTTTTTAAGATTTTATTTATTTATTTGAGAAAGAGAGACTGAGAGAGGGAGAGCATGAGAGGGGAGAGGTCAGAGGGAGAAGCAAACTCGCCACCAAGCAGGAAGCCCAATGCGGGACTCAATCCTGGGACTCCAGGATCATGACTGATTGAGCCAAAGGCAGTTGCTTAACCAACTGAGCCACCCAGATGCCCAAGTATTACACTTCTTTCTCAAGATCAGAAGATAGGGTTTATGTTCCTTCTTTTCTTTTTTTTTTCTTTTTTTAAAAATAATTTATTTTATTTTATTTTTTCAGTATTCCAAGATTCATTATTTATGTACCATACACAGTGCTCCATGCAATACGAGGGCAATACGTGCCCTCCTTAATACCCACCACCAGGCTTACCCAACCCCCAAACCCCTCTCTTCCAATACCCTCAGTTGGTTTCTCAGAGTCCAAAATCTCTCATCTTAGTCTCCCTCTCTGATTTACCCCAGTTCACGTTTCCTTTCTTTCTCTTAATGTCCTCCACGTTACTCCTTAGGCTCCACAAATTAAGTGAAACCATATGATAATTGACTTTCTCTGTTCTGCTTATTTCACACAGCATACTCTCCTCCAGTCTTTCTTTTCTTTGAATCACCAGATAAATCACAGCAACCCTCTTAACAAAACAAACAAACAAACAAAAAACGTGCTCAGTTTTTCTTTTTCCACCATCTCTTTGTTGGTGTCATGTTTCACTCTAATGGTCACATGCCCTTACACAGTTAAGAAGTGATAGGTGGCTTGAGATTCTCCTCCATGTTCCAAGTTCCATTATTTCCTTAAGTGACTCACCAGCAATGTAGATGCCTACACAACACTCTGCCATACAAGGTTTTTATTTTTTTATTTTCTCATCTCTGATGATCTTCCCTCTCTCTATTACAACGATGGTGCTTCCCCCAATCATTCCACATTCAACCTCACGAAGCAACAGTGTTGCTTCCCCCAATCATTCCACATTCGAAGCCCAACATCCCAGACTCTGACCACAAGTTCCTCTCCTCCTAGCTTGCTTCTTCAGCTACATTCTCTTACTAGTCTTTAACTTCAGGGTTTTCATTATTGACTGATTCTTTCAGTTTCTATAACACTTCATTTTCTCCTCTCCCTGCAATTCTGTGAGTTATCATTTATTGAAATCCTTGACATTAAATCCATGGTTCCCTTCTGATTTTAATTATTTCCATATTACAAAACTCTATCCATAGATGATGGCTTCTCCATACATGCAACTGAGAACTTGAATTGAACTGAATCTATGAGTCATACAATAATGCATTCATAATCACCTACCGAGACTTACTGGCTCAGCTGCTAGAACAAAACATTTTTCTAGTCAGTGCTCCCTTCATTTAAATAAATACCTATTTAAACTCAACACTGGGTGTTCAATTGTCTAAGTGTCCAACTCTCGATTTTGGCACAGGTCATGATCTCAGGGTCACGAGATGAAGCCCCGCATCAGGCTCCACACTCAGCACAGAGTCTGCTTGTAATTCTTTTTCTCCCTTTTCCTCTCCCTCGACCCTATCACTCACTCTCTTGCAAATAGATAGATAGATAGATAGATAGATAGATAGATAGATAGATAGATAATCTTTACACTCAACACCTGCTTCTGCTCCCTAGAAAACAGAGGGAACAAAGGATGAGATCTTTCTTAACTTCCCAAACCCATATGTAAGCCTATGCAAGTCTTAATACATTTCATCCTTGCTTTCTGTTATCAAAAGGGAGGTCCCCTCCTAATATGATATTCCTCAGCAAGCTTTCTGGATCTCCTTCCAGCTCATCTTCTTAGGAACCTTATACTGAATACAAACCTTTCACTTTGCTGGCTATTAAACTATCCTTTCTCAACTGAATCATTACCAAAAATTTTAAAGGTATACAAGTCTCTCCCATGTGAATGCTTTTGAAGATTAATTTTAACAGCATCACTGAGGTATAAATTACATATTATGAAAGAGGTGATAACATCTAGTAGCATATTTGTACACATTTGTACACATTTTTAAAAACAAAATTAAAATAATTTAAATCACATCTTACTTCTATATTGTGACATGAACAATTTTAAAAACTTTGAAAGACAGATGAGATAAAAACAGAGATATGGAATAATACCTACCTAGGCATACGAAGTGATGGAAAATTTTAAAAGAGCTTTATCCTGCAACCTAAAGACTTCCAAAATTTTGCCCCATTTAAACTAAATAGGTACACTTGTAAATGACACTTCTTGATATAGGTCCAAGACCAATATTCTCTTTTGGTCTCAGCATTATTTTCTGAATTTAAAATGATTTATTGTGTATTGCTATTTAAGTGCACATTTATGTTTATACTTCATACAGTTTTTGAAACAGAATTATAAATACTTATCTGCAGTTTAAGGGTCTTTTGGAACCCACTAGCCAATTTCAAACAAAAATAAAACCAAGGCACACCTGGAGTTTGAGACCCTCAGCCATGATATAACTGATTATACAACTTTTCTGCTCCCCATAATTAGCTTCTTCATCTTCAGTATGAGCTTGATGAAATCTTATTTTCCACAGAATGTGAAATTTACTGGGATCAGAGGAGATGGGGACCAATTTCTGTCATTTACGAGGATGGAAGCAAAAACATCAATATTCTCTTCCATGCATGGATATGTACTATTACATGTGAAGACCAGAATCTTGTTCAAGAATTAGAGAGAAGTTTCATCCAAAATAATTCCTTAAGCACTATACTGTGTACCTATAACTAATATAACAATGTATGTTAACTGTACTGGAATTAAAACAAAAAAAACCAAATAAAATAAAGTAAGATAAAATAATTCCATAAGTGCTAACTACCTATATGTTTTAATCAATCATTCTAGTGATTTGGTAACAAACATGAATCCTAAATCCTCATCACGGACGATCAGTGAAATGCAGTACTGAGACAAGCAGAAATGGTATATTGATAGCAGCAGGTAGGTTATACTAAGCAGTCTCATATATATAAAGCAAACAAACAAAAATTCCAAATAATATATTTATTAACATTCTTGCCTTTGCTATTTCAAAAATCAAAGCCTTCATTACATTCAAGATTTTTAGCAGATTATACAATAGTTATTTTTTTTAAAGATCTTATTTATTTATTTATTTGACAGAGAGAAACAGAGCTAGAGAGGGAACACAAGCAGGGAGTGAGAGAGGGAGAAGCAAGTGAGCAGGGAGACTGATGCACGGCTCGAACCCAGGACGCTGGGATCATGACCTGAGCAGAAAGCAGTCACTTAACCAACTGAGCCACCTAGGCACCCCAATGTACCATAGTTATTTTACTATCATAGAATTATCATGGATTATATACATCATATAGTGTGTAAAATATCATATAAGTAATAATATATTTTTAGAGAATTCTCTAGCTGTCTTCGCTAAGGTTGGAGATACTGAATAATTATGTACCATCAGAAAAATTAAAGTTCTGATTAACTTTTAAAATTACAGGAGATAGGGGCACCTGGGTGGCTCAGACATTAAGCATCTGCCTTCGGTTCAGGTCATGATCCCAGGGTCCTGGGATCAAGCCCTGCATTGGGTTCCCTGCTCTGCAGGAAGCTTTCTTCTCCCTCTCTTACTTCCTTTGTTTGTTTTCTCTCTCTCACTGTCTTTATCTGTTAAATAAAATCTTTTTAAAAAAAATTACAGGAGATAGAGGCGCCTGGGTGGCTCAGTTGGTTAGGCGACTGCCTTCGGCTCAGGTCATGATCCTGGAGACCCAGGATCGGGTCCCACATTGGGCTCCTTGCTCGGCGGGAAGCCTGCTTCTCCCTCCCCTTGCTTGTGTTCCCTCTCTGGCTGTGTTTCTCTCTGTCAAATAAATAAAATTAAAAAAAAAATTACAGGAGATAACTAAAAACAATCTTTGTACCTATGTACTTGCAATTTAAGAAATAGGAAGTGAAAAGATTATATATTTATCTTCCTTTCAATTAAGTATCTTACAAAAAATATTCTTGGAGAAGCAGGACATGAAAGTCTTCTTAATTGTTTTGTGAGCTTCCAGGAAAATCCTACCCATTACCTGAATCCTGTACATCTGGTGCTCTGGAGAATGTGACTTTAGATGCATTCACAGTGAGAATATTAGTCATTTTCCAATTACAGCAGTATCTTATCTTTGCTTAGAAAATATATGTGCCTAGAGAAATTAGTGCCAGCCTTTCACAACTCTTAAGTAGAACGACAGTGATAACAAGCTTTGGCAGTTAACAAAATCCTTGGAAAAATGCAATGCTAGGATGATGCTCTGTACTTTTTAAAATTCTTTGAAAACTTTGAAAAACTCTTTCAGGGTTTCTAGTATGTAAAATCTAATAATAGAATTATACTGCTCTAACAGTTATAGAACAATAAAATAGCTCTGCGCTATAGAATGTATCTCTATACTATTTATTTTTTGTTTTTTTAACTATTTTATTTTTTAAGTATCCCAAGATTCATTATTTATGCCCCACACCCAGTGCTCCATGCAATTCGTGTCCTCAATCCCCACCTCCAGATTCACCCATCCCCCATTCCCCTGCCTTCCAAAACCCTCAGTTGGTTTCTCAGAGCCCAAAGTCTCTCATAGTACATCTCCCATTCTAATTTACCTGGTTCACATTTCCTTTCCTTCTCTCACTGTCCTCCATGTTACACCTTATGCTCCATAGGTAAGTGAAGCCATATGATACTTGACTTTCTCTGCTTGGCTTATTTCACTCAGCATAATCTCCTCCAATCTGGTCCAAGTTGCCACAAAAGTTGGATATTCATCCTTTCTGATGGAGGCATAGTATTCCATTGTATATATGTACCACATCTTCTTTATCCATTCGTCTGTTGAAGAGCACCTTGGCTCTTTCCACAGTTTGATGGTTGTGACCATTGCTGCAAAGAACATTGGGGTACATATAGCCCTTCTTTTTACTACATCTGTTTCTTTGGGTAAATATCCAGTAGTGCAATTGTAGGAGCATTGGGTAGCTCTATTTTTAATTTTTAAGGCATCTCCATCCTGTTTTCCACTGTGGCTGTACCAACTTGCATTCCCATTAGTGTAAGAGGGTTCCCCTTTCTCCACAGCCTCTCCTACACTTATTGTTTCCTATCCTGTTAAGTTTGGCCATTTTAATTGGTGTAAGGTGGTATCTCAATGGGGTTTTGCTTTTAATTTCCCTGATGACTATTTAAAAGAATATTTTGTCTAAATAATAAAATAGAACACAGTTAACTCATCATAGCAAGGATATATGGAATGTATCAAAGATAGACATTTTAGGAAGTCTACTTTGAGTTTCCAGATAGCAGAGAAGTGTGAGCCTTAAAGCCTGGAAGTAAAATGAATATAAAAAATGAATAGGGGGTGGAGAGAAGAAAGTCTCATGCAATAAAACCTTTATTATTCAAAAAATTAAAAATACAAATATTCATACAATCCATTAATTCTACTGGGTCAGAATATATATATATATATATATATACACACATACACATAGACACACACACATATATATAATGGAAAATATATATCATGGAATATTACTCAGTCATAAAAAAGAATGAAATCTTGTCATTTGTGACAACATAGTTGAATCTAGAGGGCATTATGCTAGGTGATATAAGTCTGTCAGAGAAAGACAAATAGCATATGATTTCACTTGTATATGGAATCTAAAAAACAAAATAAACAAACAAAAGCAGCAGAAACAGACCCAAAAACACAGAGAAAAAACTAGTGGTTGCCAGAAAGGAAAGGAATGGTGGGATGTGCAAAATGGGTGAAGGGGAGTGGGAGGTAGAGGCTTCCAGTTATGGAATGAATAAGTCACAAGGATGAAATGCACAGCATAGGGAATATAGTCAATGGTGTTGTAATAGCGTTGTGTGGTGAGAGATGGTAGCTACACTGGTGAACACAGCATAACTTACAGAGTTGTGGAATCACTATATTATACACCCAAAACTATGGTAATACTGTATGTCAGTGGACACAATACTTCAACTTTTTAAAAAAGCAGATACAACCACACATACAAACAAAAGAAAAAGCAACTTGTGTTCTGTATACAGAATTAGTTGGTCTTTGAACCAAAAGAAAATTCAAATTCTGATTTGATTTTATGTAATAATTCCTAATAAAAAATTCATAAGCCACTTTTAATTCTAATCCTAACACAACTTTACATAGAGGTATTTAAATGTATACTTATATAAACCTTTCCATCTTGTTTTTAAAATATATTTAATTTTATAAGCATATTAAATCAAACATGTATATGTTATGTTTATGGATTAAAGAGATAATAGCCAGTATATATGGAAAACGTTTAGAAAGAAAGTGACAGTGATTCCTTTTATAGAGTCTTAGCACATTCAGATCATCCATTTTGAATGAATCATCAATTACTAGACTGAAATATAAGGATACTTTAAGGGCAATAATAGGTATTTTTAAAAATTAAACCTTGCCTTTAGAGATGCATTTTGAAACAAGTTGCATGGCTAATGTCAAAAAGGTTACTGCCTATGTTCTTCTCTAGGATTTTGATGGATTCCTGTCTCACACTGAGGTCTTTCATCCATTTAGAGTTTACCTTTGTGTATGGTGTAAGAGAATGGTTGAGTTTCATTTCTTCTATATGTAGCTGTCCAATTTTCCCAGCACTATTTATTGAAGAGACCATTTTCCATTGGATATTTTTTCCTGTGTTGTCAAAGAGTAGTTGACCATAGAGTTGAGAGTCTGTATCCGAGTTCTCTTTTCTATTCCATTAGTCCACGTGTCTGTTTTTGTGCCAGTACCATGCTGTCTTGGTGACCATAGCTTTGTAATAAAGCTTGAATCAGGCAACATGATGCCCCCAGCTTTGTTTTTCTTTTTCAACATTTCCTTGGAGATTTGCAGTCAAAACACGTCTCCAAAGGCAAGGGAAACAAAAGCAAAAATGAACTGTTGGGACTTCATCAAGATAAAAAGCCTCAGCACAGAAAAGGAAACCGTCAACAAAACAAAAGGGCAACCGACGGATGGGAGAAAATATTTGCAAATGACAAACAAAGGGCTGATATCCAAGATCTGTAAAGAACGTCTTATACTCAATACCTGAAAAACAAATAATTAAGTCAAAAAATGGGCAGAAGACATGAACAGACACTTCTCCAAAGAAGATATACAAATGGCTAACAGACACATGAAAAAATGTTCATCGTCGTTAGCCAGCAGGGAAATTCAAATCAAAACTACATTGAGATACCAGCTTATACCAGTTAGAATGACCAAAATTGATGACAAGAAATAACAAATGTTGGAGAGGTTATGGAGAAAGGGGATTCCTCTTACACAGTTCTTGGGAATGCAAGTTGGCACAACCACTTTGGCAAACAGTATGGAGGTTCCTCAAAAAGTTAAAAATAGAGCTACTGTATGACCCAGCAATTGCACTACTGGGCATTTACCTCAAAGATACAGATGTAGTGAAAAGAAGGGGCACATGCACCCCAATGTTCATAGCAGCAACGTCCACAATAACTAAACTGTGGAAAGAGCTGAGATGTCCCTCAACCAATGAATGGATAAAGATATGGTCCATATATACAATGGAATATTACTCAACCATCAGGAAGGATGAGTACCCAACATTTGTATCAACAGGGATGGGACAGAAGGGGATTATGCTGAATAAAATACGTCAAACAGAGAAAGACAATTATCACGTGGTTTCACTGATTTGTGGAACATAAGGAACAGCATGGAGGATGTTAAGAGAAGGAAGAGGAAAATGAGGCAGGGGAAATAGGAAGGGGAGACAAACCATGAAAGACTATGGACTCTGGGAATCAAACTGAGGGTTTTAGAGGGGAGGGGGAAGGGGGGTACAGGTTGGCCCAGTGATGGGTATTAAGGAGGGTGTATATTGCATGCAGCACTGGTTGTTATACACAAACAATGAATCATGGAACACTACATCAAAAACTAATGATGTACTGTATGGTGACTAAAATAATAAAAAATTATAAAAAATTAAAACTTAAAAAAAATAAAATTGGTGACTATGGATCACTTAGCTTCAGTAGAGGACTGAAGTCTGGCTTCTCTGTGCTGCCCCTCCCTAGGAATGGTAGTGAAGTGAGTGAGAGACACTCCCCAGGACTGCAGACTTGACTGCCTGGAGTGTTCCCCAGGGCTGGACATACACCAGTTTCAGAAATGACTGGTCATTTTGCGATAATTCCCCATAAATTATAGGTAGGTATTTAGGTAAGATGATCAGTAAGAAGATAGGGCATATGAAGAAATGTAAAAATTAAAATGGGACTTCACAGATTAAATTAAAGGCACCACAGAAGGAGTTCATGTCTTGTTCACACTGAAACTGTCCTGGGTGCTACTTAGGTCAGGATACACCAATCAACAAATAGTGTCACAGATTTCCTTGAGTTCTCCTTGTAGCATTTTTAAAGGACTAAAAATTAAAAGCAAATTTCTTCATATTCTACTCTGTGGTTATAGTATGAAAATAGTCACGGATAATAAAGAATGATTAAGATTTTATGTCCATAAATTTTATTTATGGGTACTAAAAGTTTTATGTCATTTTTACTTGCTAAACCACTATTCTTTTTTAAACAATTAAAATGTAAAAATCTTTCTTACCTCTTGGCTCACGGGCTGCACAGAAATAGGTGACAGGCCCAATCTGCCAACTGGAAATAATTCATGGACCCCTGACTTTACATATTCTTCAACTATGACCTTTATTATATTGCACAGACTGAATCTCTTGAAAGCAAGCATTTTTTTTCCTTTAAAATTTTATTTTATTTGTCAGAAAAAGAGCACTGCAGGTGAAGCAGCAGGCAGAGAGAGAAGCAGGTTTCCTGATGAGCAAGGAGCCTGACTTGGGACTTGATCCCAGGACTGTGCCAAAGGCAGATGCTTAACGACTAAGCCAACCAGGCATCCCGAAAGCAAGCATTTTTGCCTCAGTATATTTACATCCCAAAAATTCGGCATGGTTATTGGCATATAATAGGCTTTCAGTAAATGGTGACTATCTTTTTAAAAAATTACAGCTATTCTACATTAAACACTTCACATTTCTATAACATAGTATTCAAATGAAATCTACCGAACACATTCAAATCCTAAGCTCTAAGAAACCAGATCACTGAATTCTAATTACATTAAGAAATCAAAACATGTAATAAGTTTGATGATAACTAAAGATACAGTTCAGGTAATCGTGCTTGGGAGTAAGTTCTAGAAGAAGCAATAGAGAAAATGAAGATATTCCACGTTTAAGATGAATAAGAATGGTATCTAAGGTGTTGGTGATGTGGACTGAACCCCAGAGAAGGATTAAGCAGGACACCATACAATGGTTTGGAAGTAAGTACCCAGCAAAACCTCTGGAACACTGTAGGCATTCAATGAATCTTTAGCCTAGTTTAATTAGGGAATACTTAATAAAAGCAATGATACCTGAATTTGGATTTGATCATTGGTAAGGACTTGGATAAGTGAAGTTCTGAATCCAGTGGAAAGAGCAAGAGTAATATGCCAAGGCAAGAAAACAGGGAGCTTTCTGGTTTAAGAAGCATGAAAAAGTTTAAAATCACCAAGAGTGAAGGTGAGCAACAGGTGAGAAATGAAGTCAAAATTAAGATCAACGTCAGAGCACTGAGGGGTTGGAATAGTAGGCCAGTAATCAGAAAGCAAAGGCAAGTCACGGAAATTTTCAGAGGGCATCTTTTGGGAGGCCTATGAATGAATGCCCATATAAAACATACATTTATAAATGATTTTATAGAACGAATGCATATCCTCACACAGGTTTCTCCCTTTTTTGCTTGTCCTTACTCTAACCCCAACTGTCTTCTCGATCCAGACAAATCCCTGCCCCTCCACTCAATTCTGATACATCTAATGTCCATTCATCCAAGTTTTTCTTCGTGCTTATAAAATCAGAGACATTTATGCATGTTTCCCGATACATACAATAATTTTTGTTACAGTATGTATTTTTATAAAATACTGTATTACAGTTATACCTACTTAGGGGCATGCTGCTTTTCTCATTTAACAATAACTCCTAAAAATCTCTCCAAAACCAGGTCACCTGCTGTGGTGCCATGGCTAACTTCTCATGGTCTGCATAACATTCATCATGAGCATGTAAGCCAATCTTTTCTCCCATTCTCAGACTGATGGACTTTACTGTTTTCAATTTGAAGCACCAAAAATAACACTACCACAAATATCCTCAGATGTTCATCTTTAGTGATTTGCATTTTTTAATGTTTGTGGAGTAGGTTTCTAGAAGTACAACTGTAGGTATAATGGTTATTTTCATCGTAAGATGCTGTTCGATGTCTCTCCAAAAGGTCACAACAATTTTTTTCCTTTCTTTTTTTTTTTGCACAACAATACAGAAGCACCCGTCCCCTAGCCTCATACCAGCAACAAGTGTTATAGCTGGGCATTAGTCCAGGGCCTGAGAGGATGCACATGGCACTCTCAGATCTGGAAATTTGAGGAGAGTACAATAAAGTGATATTTTCAAAGATGTTGGCAGGCGGAATGGCAACCCACAAGAGATAACTGCCAGAACTGGTTAGAGCTGGATGGTCTTGCCACCTCTGCACCTAAAGAAGCAAGGGAAGGAGAAGGAGAGCCCACGTGATAAGTACCTGTACCCAACCTCATTTCCATATCCCAGCAGCTGTGGCTGTCACATTCCACCAACAAAGCCAACTTGAAGCCAGAGGACAAGGGAGTCAAAGAAGCCACCAAATGGGAAGAAACAGACTGCCAGGCACCGAGCATGGTGGGGAAGGACGAAGAGGGGATCCACAGGGCAAACAGAAGACACTCCACACAAGCTCCCTCAGATTTTCTCAGTATAATTGGTTTAAAAGACTAGCTCGTTCTTACATTAGTTAGCCCTGCCCTGACTGCTAAAGAATTTGTGCATCCTTGCATTTACAGGCTGGATTTGTATAGTTGCCCTTCTATGAATTCTCTTTTGACGTTCTTCACACTTTTATTTTTTTTAAATATTTTATTTATTTGACAGAGAGAAACACAGCCAGAGAGGGAACACAAGCAGGAGGAGTGAGAGAGGGAGAAGCAGGCTTCCCACCCAGTAGGGAGCCCGACGCAGGGCTCGATCCCAGGACTCCAGGATCATGACCTGAGCCAAAGGCAGTCACTCAACCAACTGAGCCACCCAGGCACCCCACTTCACACATTTTTAGATGCATATTTAAGTTTGTTTCTTCCCATTTTGCAACAGCTGCTACTATATTTTGTTACCTTACTTTTATAAATCTATTGTTTCTCTATCGATTATGTTATTTATTCCTTTGCCATATCCAAAAACTTTTTTTAAAAGATGAAATTCAAGTATATTTAATTTTGTTTAATAGATTTGGATTTTCAGTTTGGAGAAAGAAAATGTCCTTCACCTAGAGATAGTATCTTTTAACTCTTATATTTTAAGATTTCTTTTAACAAGTTAAGATTCATCCAGAATTTGTCTTTATATGTGATATAACCAGACATGCACTTTTATTCTGCCAGAAGGCTAGCCAGCTGTGTCTGCACTATTTAATGGATAAGCATTCTATCATTAATAAACTGAACCATCATTTGTACATGTGTTAAATTTTAATCTACACTGAAATTAATTTCCGGATACTCTTTTATCCTATAATCAGTTGGTCTGTTCAAAGGCCAAGACTGGAGAGATTTAATTACATAGGTTTATAGGGTATCTAACATAAAATTACCTACCAATAACCATTGGTATTTTTCATATTAGATACTTTAAATCACTTATTAATACAATGTAATATCATTTTTTCAGTAAGATAAATAGACTGGGATTCTAATCGGAATTGCATTATTTAATACACTAATTTTAGAGTAGAGATATTTTAATGACAATAAAACTTTCCATTAGCAACATGGCAAGTCCTTATATTTGCTCAATTATATATATATAATATATAATATATATATACATACACATACATATAAATATACATATATATTTGCTATATACCTACCTGTTTAACAGTTTTCTTCATAAAGGTCTTAAGTTTTTCTTACTAAATCTTTTCTTAAACTTTTCCAGTTTTATTGCTGTTGGGGATGGAAATGTTTTCCATTTCTATTGCTCATAATTTATTGCTGGAGTTGAATCAAGTTTATCTGGTTCCCAATTTTATCAAGTTATGTAATTATAAGAACTTTATCCTAGTTTCTTGAGTTTTACAGGTATACAATCATACTATCAGGAAAGAAATAATTTGAGCACTACTTTCCCAATTTCTGTTAGTAATATTTCACATATGTGAATGTATAAAGAATAATAAAATGAATATTTTCCCCTAGCCCAGCTGAACTAGGAAAGCACTATGAATGTGACTACACACTACTTGTCTACTCTTCCCTCGTGCCATCCCACCCCTCCCCTACTGAGATCTGCTATCCTAAGTCATTCCTAGGAAGATATGCATTGCTAAAAAAAAAAAAAAAGTAAGTCAATTTTTCTGAACATCATAAATGCTATCACACTATGTCTAGCTTTCTGAAACTCTTTTGCATTCAACATCAGGTTTTGAGATTTATTCATGATGACACATGTAGTTCTAATTTATTTATGTTGATTGATATTCTACTATTTCATTGAAGGAACATATGATGTATTTGCTCCTTTTGCCATAGTTAGTGTTTCAGGTGATTTTTTTTATTATAAAACCTGCTGTGATGAAGTGTATTTATGCTCATGAGCCATGAGGCACAATATGTATCTAAAAGTGAAATTCCTTGATTGAAGTCTCTTTTTTTCTTCACTTTGAAAGGCGAAGTATTTTGCTTCATTTAACCATTTAATACTCCCATCAGCAACTCCCATCCGTCCCCTTTTTAGCCAGCACCTACAGCATACATTTAAAAAATTGTTGCCAATATAAGGAGTATAAAATTGTATCTCACTATAGTTAGTTTTTATTTGCAAATCTCTAATTTCTTGTGACCATTTTTTAAAACTATATTTATTGATCATTAAGATTTCATCTTCTATGGATTATTTCTTTATGTCTTTTATCCATTTTTCTCATAAGTTGTTGGCCATCTCTTATTGACTTGCTGGAGATCTTTATAAGTTCTTGAAAATAACCTCGGGTCACTATGTTCACTGTAAAATCTTTACCTAGTGTGTCTCTTTCTTTTGTGGGTGGTGGTGGTAGTGTGGGGAAACTGGCTTCATCATAAAAAAAAAGTCTACAAATTCCATAAGTGAAAGAAATTTCCCTATGTACAATGTTAGAATTGTTAGTGGCCTATAGCAGGTGTTCAATAAATAATTTTTAGATGAAATACTGAACAGTATCTTTGAGTTCTGTAGGTCTACCCATAAGTGGTTTTTAAACCACAATGGTCTCCTAGCTTAATATTTCAATGAATACTGTATAGACTTTAAATTTTGAAAATCCATCAGACACTGAAATTTAGAAGGGATACCAATGTATAACTTTTTAGCTATAGCACAGAACTGTACTAAGTGAAATTAACATTAAAAAAAAGTATTAGGGGGGCACCTGGGTGGCTCAGTGGATTAAAGCCTCTGCCTTCAGCTCAGGTCATGGTCTCAGGGTTCTGCGATCAAGCCCCACATTGGGCTCTCTGCTCAGCACGGAGCCTGCTTCCTCCTCTCTCTCTACCTGTCTCTCTGCCTACTTGTAATCTCTCTCTGTCAAATAAATAAATAAAATCTTAAAAAAAAAGTATTAGAGTACTGGCTGCTTGAAACATATAATCCATGTCTTGCTCTCACCCAAAATAAGAAATTAAAATTTATTTAAAGTTTTCCAAGTATCTGAAAGAACACTGGGAAAAAAAGTGAGAAGACCAGATATATTTGCCAATAAAATTTTATGATTTTGTATATGAAATTACATATGCTTACTAATTTTCTGATTTTGATCCCAGGGAAGACCTATAAATAAAATTATAAGAGTCTTCACATCAAATAGCATAAAATTAATATGGTAATTCTTTATTTTCTAAAATTAAAAGCAAAACATTGTGGGAAGAATGACTCTAAAGTCAAATAAAACTTCTATTTGAATTCTGATTTTATTTTTTGCAATGTAGTTAGTTCTCACATGCTCCATTTCATCATCTGAAGAATAATAATCTTATTTGCTAGGATTGCCACAAAAATAGTATATGTCAAGCACTATAGTGCCTGGTTCACTTTGGATGCTGGTATGTTCCTGTGATAAATCACTCCCCAGATACAACTAAAGTGAGACCCAAAGAGAACAAATGCCTAGAATTCTCGGACATTTGGAACTACTGTAGCCCAGAAGAAGTCAAAAACACACTTTAAACATAAATCAAAAGGCAGAATATACAAGCAATACAAAACACAGAAACAAGAAGATAAAAGAAGAGGGAAATCAAAAGTAATAGCAACTCCTCAAACAGCAGAGAAGAGTGGCTGAGAGGCAAACAGCTATACAAAGCCAACATAGGCAGAACAGAGCGAGAGAACTACTACATGCACCTTTAATAAAGGACTGACAAGCACTCTTCAAATGTACAAGAAAGCCCAAACCACAAAGAACCCTATTATAGTCTGTGCATCAGTCCACAGAGCTGTGCATCTCGCTGAACTTACCTTATGACAACACTTCAACATTTGGGCGGAATATGAAGTCCAGAAGCATTGTCAATTTCTTGCCGCTGAGAATAATTTGAACACCTGGCACATAATAGGAGCTCAGGAGACACCTGTCGAATGAAAGAAAGAATGAATGAATGAATGAATGAAACAACCAAGAAACAAAAGGAGTGAAGGCAAGAAAATGTGCAATTCTGCTCTAGAGTTTCAGCTCATTTGCAATAGGGATTAGATGGTGCATAATTTCAGCATTAACTATACATCCCAATTTGCTCAGGATAGTCCCAGTTTCTACCTGTTGTCCCAGTATTATTAAAAGCTTCCCTTTTTATGTTCAAAGTTATCCTGGTCCTGATGACAAATCACATAGCCATCCTTCATAGACGGATGTTTGGTACAGACTCTAAATCAGAAAAGCAGGTATGCAGTCCTAAAATAGCCCTTGACAAGAAACTTTCTTCAAGATATTTGTTACATCATTTGAGATAACACACTGAAGAAAGGAGGACAATTATGCAAATGTTAGGACATAAAGACACTTTATATGTCTTTTTATTTTTTATTTTTCACTTTCATAGGATTAGTCACTATCATTCCAATATTCATTTCTATTCATCAGTCAACCAAAATTTATCCTATATAAGTGAACCCAACACATAATTAAATGTTGACAATCTAGAATTCTGAATATCCAAGTTTCCAAATTGCTACTGATGTCAACACTTCACATATAACTAAAAGCTTAATATATAGCTCTTTTGGAAATTGAAAAATCCCAACATATACCTTATATTTCCTATATTCTCAGAAGTGTCTAAAGATAATTGGATTTCCTTTATAAATTATAATGTTAGAAAATGCTTTTCATGATTTGTTCTCAATAAAAAGTTTTTTTAGCCTTGATATTATTGGATGCTTACAAGAAAGTAGAAGATTTTCAGTGACTGAATACAATAAGCTGTCCAAGAAATCAGCTGCATTTTAATAGTGTTGTTTTAGTTGTACGGAAAATCTAAAATATGACTCTAGAAAAATAATAAGTAAAGGAGTTGGCTGCCAAATAATTTTGTTTGTTTCTCAGAGATCTCATTCTGAGCCCTCTATTTTGTGTTCCATGCCCTCTAGTCTATGTGCTATCCCTTTAATTTTAGTCTCCTGGCACTACAGAAAATTAACCACCAAGGAAATAATTTAAATTATCAGTTGCATTATTGCTATATTACAAAATAAGAAAATAAGTAATTACTGATACTTTTTTGTCTAAAATAAACATTTTTGCTTCTATTCAATGTTCATGCTGACATTAACATTATCATTTCTATTAGTTTATTTTGACAACATCTGTTAACTTTTCCTAATTGCTTCTAGAGGCTCAAGGTCCCCACTTTTAAGTAGTTTTTTTTTTAATCGTCTATGCTTTATTGATTTGATCTTTTTGTTTTCCTTTAGGAAAAGATTATTTCAAAAATATGGTGCTCCATGCCTGAGGATAGCAAAACAATTCTACTAATTGTTGAGTGTAGAAATCATTAAGGAATTGAGGCTAGCGTTTGGAAATTTTTAAATTATTTTCCCTCTTGCCCATGTTATATTGCTGACTGAGCTTGTGAACAGTAATATTACTTGAGATGAAAAATATTACTTCAGGACACCTGGGTGACTGAGTTGGTTAAGCATCTGCCTTCGGTGCAGGCCATGATCCCAGAGTCTGGGATTGAATCCCCATCAGCTCCTTTCTCAGTAAGGAGCCTGCTTCTCCTTCTGCCTGACACCCTACCTGCTTGTGCTCACACTGACAAATAAATAAATAAAATAAAATATTACTTTAGAAGAACTACATCAGATCTGTAATCACTACTTAGATAATACACAAAATAGTAATAGCTTTGAGCCTTTGATAGAGGCTTCTTTACATGTCCTGTCTCATCTAACTACCACAAGAATCTTAACAATATTGATCACAACACTGATTTTCCTTTAGTTATATCATCCACCGATTATCACTACAACAATGATTATCCCTACTTACATATTAGAACTCTGAATCACGCAGTGTTAAGGAACTTGCCCAAAGTCACATAGCTAATTAAGTAGTAGAGTGGAATGTGTTATTTATTGCTGCGTAACAAGTCACCACAAATTTAGGGGCTTCACACAACACATAATCACTGTGTCACAGTTGCAGTGATTTGGGAGTCAGGGCAGGGCTGAACTGGGTCCTCAGTGTCGCACAAGGCAGCACGATTGTCCTATTTTATGGATTACAAACAAGTTGCAAATTCTACCAACATTCCAAGAGATGAGGGTCATTGGGAGTCACCTTTGAGTGAGCCATCCACGTGGGAATATGAACTCAGTGCATGGCTTCAAGGGCCATCGACGCGTACTCTCATCTCAACCTACCATACCTCTTCCAGGTCAGCAGGCAAAGTGTTTTGATTTGTTTCCAAATTTACTTTCTTTATTGACATAAAATTCACTATTCTAACCATTTTGTACACTCAAAATACTACACAAACATCATCACTTGCTAACAATGTTTAAGAACATTTCTCTCATGCAAAAAAGCAAGCCCATACTCACTAAGCAGTCACTCCCCATTCCCTTCTACCCCAGTCTCTGGCAACCAGGATTCTGTCAGTACTTAAGGGTTTGCAATTTCTTGTAAATGGGATCACACACCATGTGGCCCTCTGTGTTGCGGACTTTCAGAAAACATAATGTTTTCAAAGTTCACTCATGCACATATCAGCACTTCCTTTTATGTCTAATTTCATTGTTTGGATATTCCACATTTTATTTATCCATGTATCAGTTCATAAGCACTTGGGTTGTTTCTACATTTTTGCAGGTTTTTTGTTGTGAACATTCATATTCAGATATTCAGTTGAACATATGTCTACAATTTTCCTGGGCATAAACCTACACCTTTTCTGGGTCAGATGGAATTGTTTCCCTTTTAAGAAAAATGGCCAGACTCTTTTCCACAGCAGGTATACCAGCAGTGAATGATGGTTCCAATTTTTCCACATATTTGCCAACACAACACTTTTTATTTTCTGGGGTTTTAAAAATAATTATGATTGGGGCACCTGGGTGGTTCAGTCAGTTGAGCAACCAAATCTTGATTTTGGCTGAGGTCATGATCTTGGGGCTGTGAGACTGAGCGCTGCATCAGGCTCCGTGTTCAGCATGGAGTCTGCTTGAGATTCTTTCTCCTTCTGCCCCTCCCTCCCCAATCATACTTGCACGCTCTCTCTCTCTCTATCTCTCAAATAAAATAAATTAAGTCTTAAGAAATTATTATAGCCCTTCTCATGAGGGTAAAACGCTATCTCACTGGTGTTTTGATTTTCATTTCCCTAATGACTAGTGATGTTCAGTATGTGCTTATTGGCCATTTGTATAACTTCTTTGGTGAAACATCTATTCAATTCCTCTGCCCATTTTTCAATCGCATTGTTTGTCTTTCTGTTGTTGTGTTGTAAAAGTTCTTTACATATTCTGGAAACTAATACATTGGCTCTGGAATTCCTTTAGCTCTTATAACTTTGAAGTCATATAGCCTCCTCAAGAAAACATGAATCCATTATAGCTCTGTTACCTCACTTATAGGCTACTTATCAATTATAGGTTATAAGTACATAGTATATTTAGTGCTTTGGACTTATATTTTGGACTAAATTCAAATAGCTGTTTTAATGCACTGTAGCAGGCTAGTAGGGAATAATTGTGAGGAGAGTTTTTTTTATGTATTCCTAAATCATATCAAGTTATTTGATCCCAGGCTAAAGCAGGCATTTTGTATGAAGATCATTCTAAAATTTTGAGTCCTTCCCCTATGCCACCTGCCAATTATGTGGGTAGAATGCATTTCCTGTCCACCTTAGGGACAGGAAAACCCCAGATGTACAACAGAATTTAGTAAGTTCATACATCAAAATCACTGAAATGGAACAAGGATAAGTATCTATGTAAAGCCATAAGTTCCCAACTAAGAAATTTCAACATTATCTGGCAATAAATGAGGTGTTTTTGGAGAGGTGATAAGAGCAATTACATTTTTAAGTCATATTATTCTTTACCTAATTTAAAAATAAATTTTTGATAAGTTAATTTATTCACTAATGGTTGAGAACATTATATTAACAATAACACATCGAACTGAATTCCTCAGGCTTAAAAACTGAAGCCCAGTAAGGTCATTAAAACTGTCCAAAGTAAAAGAAATATTAAAGCAATTTTAACACAAAATCTAACAATCTAATAATTCAAGTGTAACAGACTTTTTTTTGACAATGCACTCAGGAAATGATGGTCAAATTTTCAAGAAAATGATTGCTTCAAATGGAAATTGGGAAAAAAATGAGGCTTGTGATAAATTTTATTGGGTAAAGCAAGATTTGTTTTCCCAAAGGAAAAATAAAGAGGTATAAATAAAACTAAAGAAAACTAAATTATGATATAGTTTATTGAAGTATAATACCTACCCCAGTGACTTTGTTCAAAATATGTCCAAATCTTTTCAGACCACAAATTTTAAAAGGAAAGCTCATTTTCTAGTTAAATAGGCATGCTGTGCCGAAGAATATTCCAGGTATACCTTTGTTCATGTAAGCATTCTAAAGATTTTGTAATACCTTATTTACGAGGAATTTCAATTCCTCATATACATCATAAAGCACACATAACTTCAGCTTGAGACTCTGTAAGTTCTATGTCTTTTGTGACTTTTTTTTTTCATTTAAAATTAGTCCCTATTCAGCTTGCAGGATTGTTGTGGAAGACCAAACAGCAGGCATTAAATAGTTTTAAAATACCTAAGCAGAGCTGTTATTAGTTATTATAAGAACAACTGAATTTAAATTAATTAATTAAATTAAATTAGTCCTTCACTACAGCACTAACAAAACTGCTTCTCTTCAAGAAGGGTATAAGGGGTGGGTCTGTATCTCATGCCCTCAGGGAACCCTGGCCTGTGAGGAGGGGCCGGGTTCTTCACCTCTATAACAGTCTTCTTTTACCTGGGGTAAAGTCCATTTCAAATCAACAGACATCTGAAACCATATCTTACAGTTCATAGCAACCTGCTAATTAAACCAAAAGTCTTTGCACTAAGTTATTCTGGACATCCTGCTGTGGGGAATAGAAAGAAAGATACTCTTCCAATCTTTAACTACATGTTAAACTAGTAGGAGAAAGATGCCTATATAGAAACCACCACAGTAAAACAAAGCGCGGGGAAGCGCTATGGTGACCTGTAGACCTAGGATCAGTAGTCCTCAGTCATGCTAATCTGAAGAGCACACCAACAACACCTCATCAGTAATAAAGGGTTTGCTTCTATCTCTGCCCCAATCCTCAAATGCAGGAAGTCCAGCCGGTCAAACAACCCTGGTGGTCATACTCCTCCTCACTTACCTCTTTTCTTGGCTAGACTCTAATCTGCATGAGGATGAGGGTGAGAGATGGGACCCAGGCCTGTCTGGTTCATCATTATCTCCCTGGTAACTAGTACTGCACTGTGTTCATAAACGTGGGTCGAGTACGTTAAGTATTCCAGTGAGTCCTGAGCCTGATGTAACTCTAAGCCTCCTGTGACTCTGTGCTCTCCACGTCCTGTTCCGTGGACCCTTGCAGTGATAGCCCCTGCCCTGGAGTTTCATTTCACTGCCCCTGCTGTTGATCTTGAGCAGCTTCCTGTTTTGTTGATACCTTTAACCATAGCTGCATGCTTCTCACTGGGTCCCACTTTATTCTCCTTCCATAGGTACCTGCTTAAACTACTGTGCCCAGTCTATGCCCCAGCAATTACCCATGTCAAGGATGGGGTATATACTCCCACACAGAGTCATTATAGTACTTATATCATAGACAGGATAGAAAAGCTTTTAAGGGGCATTAGGTTTAATGCTCTCATCAGCGCTACCTCTTTACCATGGGACCTGGACATAGGTCTAAAAAGACTGGATTAGAGGTGAATCTTTGTGATATACTGAATCCACATTTCCCTCAAGCATGGACTCACCTTCTTTGGACGAGTATGTGTACCTAGATTTTCCATGATCTTTGAATAAGTTATTTTCCAGGAGATTCCACAGATCTCATTATAAATAAAGTCCATGTAGCTTAAATCACCTAGAGCTCCCAATAAATCTAATTTTTTAATAAATTCCTGAGAAACACACTACCAAGGACGAATACTGAAATGTTTAAGTCAAATTCATTCTGAATTGCTATAGACTAATTCAGAGAAAGGAGCATGAAAAATAATAAATCCGCCCACTTGGCAATCTATTTATTTAAAAGAATAATGGAAAACATAAGCTTGAAATCTAAAGACAATTATTTGTTGAATACTCAAATGATCTTAATTTGAAGTTCAACTAAGTCATTTCTGAGCTCTGTATATATGTTAAAAATGAGTTTGGGTACAGTATAACCCCTCTGGTTTTCTCATACATAAAGATCAGATAACATTACTTATTTATAGGTTTGTTTTGAAAATCAAGAGCTACAGGGGGCTTGAGACCAACCTGTAAATGGATGCACACAGTACACATATTAATCGTTGATTTCCTCCGTTATCCTCACACACTCATATTTTCCTCTCTGCCTACTTTCAAAGCTTTGATGCTAGAGAAAAATGTTTCATGCTGCCTGAAAGCTTGGCACACCATTTCTTTTAAAAGCATGCAATGTGGGGCGCCTGGGTGGCTCAGAGGGTGAAAGCCTCTGCCTTCAGCTCAGGTCATGATCTCAGGGTCCTGGGATTGAGTCCCACATCAGGCTCTCTGCTCTGCAGGGAGCCTGCTTCCCCCTCTTTCTCTCCCTGCTTCTCTGCCTATTTGTGATCTCTCTCTCGGTCAAATAAATAAATAAAATCTAAAAAAAAAGCATGCAATGTAAGACTTCAGTCTGGCTCACAATGAACCCTGACCTTTTTGTTAAAAAGGTATTTATTTATTTATTTATTTATTTATTTATTTATTTATCAGAGAGAGAACAAGTAGACAGAGAAGCAGAGAGAGGGAGAGGGAGAAGCAGGCTCCCCACTGAGTAAGGGGCCTGAGGCCAGACTCAGACTCGATCCCAGGACCCTGGGATCATGACCCGAGCCAAGGGCAGATGCCTGACTGAGCCACCCAGGTGCCCTGAACCTTGACCTTTGTTCTCTGATAACATCAAACTTCTGGAACTCATTCAAAAGTTACTAATTTTCTATCCATATTGTCGTGAGACCATGAATTCTTTACTCTGCCTTGGATGAAAAAAAAGGATAACCAGAATATTGTAATATACACTATATTAATGTTTTTCAAACTGACCATTTCCCATGTTAAAAATGGATTTTACATTGAGTTCAGTACCTTTATACAGTCACATGCACAAAGTTCTTATGAAATAATATATAATTTAATAGAAATGATGCGTATTTTCTCATCTACTGTATTCTAATTCTTAAAGTATTGTTTAAGTGATTATTACCAATTACTATAACTATTTACAATTATTATTACTAAGTATTGATTAACTATTATTTCACAACCCATTACTCGTTGTGACCTGCAGTTTGAAAAATCATGCTTGCATTGTGAGGGTTTATTCCCAGGAGACTTCCTGTGGCAAATCACAGAAATTCATTTTAAGTAGAAAATGAATTTATGAACAGGATACCAGATATCACACAGAGTCAACAAAGAAGTAACAGGAATTAAGGCAGTCTTCTGGGTAGCAAAGACAAAAGCCAAGGTCTGCCATAGCAACTATCTAATTAAGGACAGCGACCACCATGCTGCCACCACTGGCTGTTCACTAGTTAGGCCACCAGCAGGAAAGTCAGTTCACGTCCCCATGGCCACTGGTACATGCCTCCACTCCAGTGCTGCGGCTTCAGGTAATTTCTCTTGCCCCTTCGCGTGTGTCTGTATCCTCCTCCAGATGTGAATTCTGGGTAGAGGCATATATTTGGCTTGCAATGCTTCACGTGTAAAGCAAGGATACTCAAAGGCTAAGCTTCCAAAAAATAACAAATATACAATACAAGGTTCTTTTCTATTTCTGATTACTGAATATTATTTATAACTCACTGGAATCAGTGAAATCTTCAGGAACCAGGAGTTTACTCTCCCTCTTCTCTTCTGCCAATACCAGTGCAATACAGACTGGAGGAGAAAAGAACAGGAAAAGAGACTTTCTGAATCATCACTTAACCTCTGATGGTCAATAGGACAAGATCTCTGCTGTGAAGGCAGGAGTACCTGCGAGTCAAATGGAGCCTGAGGTCCTGGAGCAGATGTCCTGCCCCCCCACCCTTCTCCACCTTTCTCTACACCATCTCCCAGGCTGCCTTTTATGCACCATATAAAAGCTTCCCTTGGCTTCTGGGTTTGGTCAAAGAGGACCCTAGCAGATCACATAGATGGAGAAGAGTGAAGTCTGTGCATTTACTCCTCATCATCTTCCCTGTGAGCTCCCTTGAGCTTGCTGACCCTCCTCTGAAGGTCACCGATTCTCACAAGCAGTGGAGTTCCCAGGAACCTCTTCTTCCAGGCTCCAGTAACTATTTCTTTCTCTGATCCTCTCAGGTTAAGAGGAGGTAACATCCTGTCCCTGAACTATCTACACACATGCCTTAGGAAATAGCCTCCTTAGTAAATAACCTCTCATGAATATTCTATTTCAAGTATAACACCTGCTTCTTAGGAGTATGGCTAATAAGGATCATATTTTGACCTTACCAAACCTACATAAGAATATGATTATACAGGTTATAATAAATGTGAAAAATGCTGAAAAATATTTTACAGATTATCATTAGGAATAGTACTAAATTAGCATTCTGATACAGCCAAATTTTGACCATAAAGACCAAATATGATACCAAGCAATAAAACAGATCTTATATGAATAAAATGGATATAATAAATTTTCTCACCCCACTTTATGAAAAATACAATTAATACTGTTATTTTGAAGAATTATTTTAATTCCAAGTAGAGACAATGAAATCCTGGACATGTTCCAATGATACCACCACACTATATTAACTGAGAAGCCTAATCCGATTAAAACAATTGGCAAATTACTAATAAAAGAAATATTTCAGTGCACCAAAGAGAAGGATGCCATCTTTGAAACAGTAACCATGTTTTTATTTATCTGCAGTGCTGAGACTGAGAGAATAAAATGGAAATCTTGAATATCATTTCAGCTTTTCTCACTCTGCTGAACTTCAGTGGTTCCCCAGGGGACATGAAGGTACCTGGTAGCCATGGCAATGCACTGTGGCAGATTCCCAGGGCTCCGGAAAGGGACTACATCGAGGAGGCTCCTCTAGCTAAAGCAGCAACTTCAATACAGGACACAGAGAGGACAACTCCCAGAGAATTCAAGAAATACATGAGCAGCATTCTACTTTCCATAAGCCAAAAAGGGAAAGAAGCCATGAGAACTGTGTTATTGCTCTTGATGATAACAATCTGTTCATCTGTACCCCACTGAGTAAGGAACCCAAGACTTGCTTTAGGGAAAACTGTGCCTCCTAAAAAAGCGAAACATAAATCTGTAACAACCACTCTCAATCTTTGGATGCACATCTTATTTCCTACCAGTATCTCTTTTCCTTCTGTCTGTTTCCACACCCTACATTCACTATATAGGGGTAAATCATTTAGGGCAATTCTAGTAGCTGCTCTAACATATTCACATCCCAAACTTTTCAGAGGTTCAAATGTGCTTGAGTCTTGAGTAATGGCACATATGTGTGTTTTCAGGGGGGGAGGGATGTTCGTTCAGGGACAAGTTTCTCCATCATCAACCTGTTTGTTCGAAAGTCACCACTGGTCATTCTGTGTCTACTCACTGGAAGGGGTTAACAAGCACAGGTGATCTTTCTTAAGACGTATTTTGGGACCAGGACAAGAAAATTATAGCTACAAATGTTCCATTAGTGCCCAGTCACTTGACCCTACCTAACTACAAATATATTCCAGCTGTGTTACCAGGAAAGAGAGGAAATGGGTTTTGGTTAATACTGAGCAGATGGTATCATAACAAATTTATTCTGTTTTTTTCCCTCACTTACTTTATAACGATCTTTTGCCAGTTTTGAGGAAATCAGATTCAACAGCTTCACAATATCCTATCATATGGATATAGAGTAACGATCGAGTTATTTCCTGAATTAGAAGTTTATCAAGTTTGGAGGCATTATAAATCATACTGCTATGAACATTTTTATACGTGAATTCTGATTTATCATAAACTCACTTCTTCAGACAAAACGTACAAAAAAGGAAAACAAAGGCTCAGAACTTCTAAGTGTCTTGATAATCTTGCAAATTACTTTCCAGAAAGATTGGCTCAATTTATAGCTCCATGGGAGAACATGAAGGAATTTATTTATTTATTTTTTTTTTTAAAAGATTTTATTTATTTGACAGAGAGAAACACAGCCAGAGAGGGAACACAAGCAGGGGGAGTGAGAGAGGGAGAAGCAGGCTTCCCACCGAGCAGGGAGCCCGATGTGGGACTCGATCCCGGGTCTCCGGGATCATGACCTGAGCCGAAGGCAGTCGCTCAACCAACTGAGCCACCCAGGCGCCCCGAACATGAAGGAATTTAAATCACCATACACTTGTTGGCACTGATTAAAATCATTTCATTCACACTCACCATTTTGATAACCAAAACAACAACAATGCTGGTTGAAAGTACATATCATTGATTATTAGAGTGTTAGATTTGTTTTCATAAAAGTCTTTGCATTCACATTATCTCTTTTGAATGTTTCTTTTCATACGCTCTATATATTACCTATTAAGGTATTTTGAATAAGAAAATTCTATGTGTATCATCTATATATTAAGTCTCTAAACTCACTTAACTTTATGCCATGTCTGTATCAACATTTTAACCAGATATTTTTGGCTTTTCAATTTTATAAGTTTTCTGTGTGGTAAATGTAGTGGTTAATTTTATATGTCAACTTGACAGGCCAAGGGCTAACCAGATTAAACAGCATTTTTAGGCGTGCCTGTGAAAGTGCCTGTGGATGAAATCAGCATTTGAATTGGTACATTCAGTAGGTAGCCTTCCCCTATATGGGTGGGCATCATCCAATCTGCCCAGGGCCAAATACAAGGCACAGGAAAAAGAAATTCGCCCCTTTGATTCCTGCCACATTGCTGGAATCAAAACATCTCATTTCATCTTCTCTTACCCTTGGACTTATCGTTACATCACTGGCTCCCTTCATTCTCAGGCTTTGGGACTTGGACTGAATTACACTACTGGCTTTTCTGGGTCTTCAGATTGTAAATGGTCGATCATGGGACTTCACAGCCTCCATGATCACATGAGCCGACTGTTCATTTCATATATATGCATACCCATACATACACGCACAAACACACCCATCCTAGTGGTTCTGTTTACCTGGAGAACCCTAAGACAGGAAACAGTCACACATATAAACATAAATACATAAATGCAAGGGAAAAGAACATAAAGAAAATATTTAGACAATAGCATCCTATCTCAAAATAAGATAAAGTTTCATCTTTAAGAGTATTTTGCTTTTTTGTTCTTTTTCCTTTTTTCTTAAACATTTAAATATTCAATCCACCTTGACCTGATTTTTTAATAGAATGTGGACCACAATTAAAAAAAGAGAAAAATTAAACACTCTACTCACCTCTAACTTGCCAATTTTCTCAACATACTTAATTAAATTGACATATCCATGAATCATTAAAAAATCATTAAATCATTTTATTTATTCTGCCATAGGTGAGATTCATTTGATGAATTCATGTGATAACTGAGGGTATGCTTGTTAAAGATACTGATCGTCACTTTATGACCAGCATTTTCCATTTCACGAGAAGAATGTCATTTAATTTGAAGTGCTGCACATTTTATCTCAAATTTTATCTCAAAATTTTGTATATAAGTGAGCATCGTAACTAAGAAAGTCCCCAAATGGGAGGTGAAAACGAAGTGCCTGGTCTAAACTGGATGTTCATTACAGCAGAAGAAAAGAAAATGACTTTGCTTTTTCTAAAAGATCATTTTCTAATATAAAAGACCTCCAATACATACAAGCAAAGAAGTCTAGCTAAAGAACCAACAAAACACAAAAAATTCATTTCCTGAGAGATATGAAGTTTAGTTGAGTCATCGTTCCCTTCTCAACCCGTCACTGGGAACTACTTCAATTTACAGATTTAAGGCAAGACCAAAAGTCTTCTATAAAAATAATGCTATACAGAGGGGTGCATGGCTCAGTTGGTTAAGCAACTGCCTTCAGCTCAAGTCATGATCCTGGAGACCCGGGATCGAGTCCCACATCAGGCTTTCTGCTCGGCAGGAGGTCTGCTTCTCCCTCTCTCAGTTCCTCTGCTTGTGTTCCCTCTCTAGCTGTGTTTCTCTCTGTCAAATAAATAAATAAAATATTTTTAAAAATAATGCTATACAGAAATAATTAGAATGTAATTGACAAGTTGTCACAGCACCTCAAAGACTTTCTATCAGTTAACACTTTTTAACTGTATAACAAAGAAGTATAAACTTCAAATCTTATCAATACTAAAATAATTCAGGATACTGGAGTGTGTTATAAACACTCATCTGAGGCCTTAAATGTAAAAGAAAGGTTGATTCTGTTCAGGAGTATAGATAAAAAAAATTTAAAAAACCCTGACACCAGCTATAAATTGGTATACCCTGCTTGGAGAACTATTTGTCCCTATCTACTGCAGCCCAGGGACATACCCAATGACCCAGAAATTCCACTCCCAGCTAAGTATCCAACAGAAATGTGCACCAAAAAAATGTGGACAGGAGTGCTGATAGAAGCCCTGTTCATAATAGCACAGAATTGGATAAATTATGAGATATTCACTAGAATACTAAAGAGCAATGAAAGTGAACTATTCTAAAATGATAGCATTAAGGAAGCTCACAAACAAAATGTTAAATAACATCAGCAAGAATACATAATATATTATTCTATGTATGCGTGACTTTAAAATAGCCCAAACTAACCCATTTTGTTAGAGATCAAGACAGTGGGTACCTTCTATGCAGTTGCTGGTATGGGAAGAGGGAAAGAAGGAGGAAGGTATAGAACCACACAAAATAACTGTACTAAGAAAAAAACATATATGAACACTCTTATGTTGACACCTAGCATCCCCTGCTAGAGACTGAGCAGCACCTATCTCCCCACCCTGCCCCCTGCAGAAATTTATAGGGTCCAGACAAATGATACATAGGCACCTTTGCAGGTGAAAGAGTTCATTATTCAGAGAATCAACAACAGAGGGATTCCCTAGGAAGGGCTCAGTTAGGAGCAAAACAAGATCCAAGGTTCCCCTTTCTCTGCAGAAAGGGGAAG
>PITA01002307.1:90814-165416 GCA_004023965.1 Spilogale gracilis
TAAAAATAGAGCTACCCTATGACCCTGCAATTGCACTACTGGGCATTTACCCCAAAGATACAGATGTAGTGAAAAGAAGGGCCATATGTACACCAATGTTCATTGCAGCAATGGCCACAATCGCCAAACTGTGGAAAGAGCCAAGGTGCCCATCAACAGATGAATGGATAAAGAAGATGTGGTACATATACACAATGGAGTACTATGCCTCCATCAGAAAGGATGAATATCCAACTTTTGTAGCAACATGGACTAGACTGGAAGAGATTATGCTGAGTGAAATAAGCCAAGTAGAGAAAGTCAAGTATCACATGGCTTCACTTACTTGCGGTGTATGAGGGATAACCTGGAGGACAGTGGGAGAAGGAAAGGAAATGGGAAGTAGGGTAATCCAGGGAGAAAAACGAAACAACAGAGACTTTGGACACAGAAACAAACTGAGGGGCTTGGAGGGAGGGGGGTAGAGGGATGGGAGAGCCTGGTGGTGGGTACTGGGGGCACCTAATGCATGGAGCACTGGGTGTAGGGAATGGGGAATGAATCTTGGAACACTGGAAAAAAAATTTAAGTAACAATAAAAAACAACAACAACAACAACAACAACAAAAACAAGATCCAAGGGAGCTGGTGGTAAGAGGGTGGAGCTAGGATGAGCAGACCCACAAGTCAGGCCGAGGCTGGTATGCAACTTCCACCAGTGCCAAGGAATAGAGGACACTGGGCTTTGGGTTTTTTTGCTTTTTGTTTTGTTTTGTTTATTTGTTTTTAAAGATTCTATTTATTTATTTATTTGACAAAGAGAAACACAGCTAGACAGAGAACACAAGCAGGGGGAGTGAGAGAGGGTGAAGCAGGTTTCCCACCGAGCAGGGACCACGATGTGGGGTTTGATCCTGGGACTCCAGGATCATGACCTGAGCTGTCCAGGCGCCCCGACACTGGACTGCACAGATGTTTAGCAAAGGAAAAGGAGAAAGGTGGGAAGCTCAAAGCTGTCAGAAGCCAAATATTAAAAATGCAGACTTTTTATTACAATTACAGTTGTGCACATATGTAAAAGTACGCCTTTGTGAAATTATATGTATTTAACAGTTAAAATAACTTCACAAAGTGTTTTAGACAAAAGGAAAAATGTCTTTATACTTTTACTAAAACAAATAAGCAAAAACCTCCATGCTCTATATGCAAATTATGTCCTGCTCCATGGTGGATAAATCACAAGGATCTTACAAAATTAATTGTGACACACACATCACATGCTTGTACCAAGAAGGGAAAAGTATATGTTAACTTCTAGGTGTATGTTCAATCTTAGCAACAGATTTTGAAGTTGCATCTTCCATTAGCTATTCAGTTAGCATAAATATTTTAGGTAACCAAAGACCTTATATTATATATTACTTGTATTATTCATACTGTTGTATGATTTATGGCTTAAGCAAGATAGCAATGTTTGATCACAGAGGACAAAGGGTTTTAGCAAAAGGCAATGTTTCTTGCAATTAAATTATTGACTTGTCTTTGCCCAAATCTCCCTTAGAATAGAATTCCTCCTGTAAAAGTAGAAAAACTAGTGGAGCATTTTTGTTCTTTGGAAAAACCTTGAAATAATGCATTTCCTCTAAACACGACAAGGAACAACTGTACTTTTTTCTCCTCTCGTGTCAAAATAGCTTTTTAGAAAGTGACTGCCTCCACACTCCTGTGACCTCCATTCCTTGTCTCTGTGTAATGCACTTTTAGGGATTAATAGAGGAGAGTCCCCAAATATAGCACTGCATGGATACAGTTCATAAATGCAGAGGATCTCTTCCTCCTTCTGTCTATATTTTCTATCTGAGGCTGCCAAATATTCCATGGGACATACTTAGGCTAAAAATTACTTGTTGTTGGGCACCTGGGTGGCTCAGGGGGTTAAAGCCTCTGCCTTCAGGTCAAGTCATGATCCAGGATCCTGGGATCAAGGCCCACATCTGGCGCTCTGCTCAGCAGGGAGCCGCTTCCTCTTCTCTCTCTGCCTACTTGTGATCTCTCTCTCTCTTTGTCAAATAAATAAATAAAATCTTTTTAAAAAATTACTTGTTTATCTGAAATTCAAATTTAACAATGTCTCCTATATTTTTATTTGGTAAATCTGGCAACCTGACTTCTACACCCAGGAAGTTGTGTGTGTGGATTCTCCTTTCTTCCCCTTGTCTACTTTCTCCCCTAAGAGTCCACCCGTCCAATACCTGTTTTCACCAGCCTCTCACACAGTGATCTCCAGTTCTGTTTGTCTGAAGCTAAATGTTTGATCATCACAATTCTAACAAAGTAAAATTACTACCCCGGCATACCACCTCCAAACCCACCAGATCTAAATATGAAATTTGATTTGAATACGCAATTTGATGAATATTATTTCCACAGTATTTGCTGAGTGCCTATTGTTGAGTAAACAACATAGACAATTATCCCATCCCCGTGGAGTTTTGCCCCTGTATCAAGATCCTCTCTACTCCACAAATCTGCTTTGGTCTCCAAACGAACTCCTTATGGATCATTTTTGCCTCTTCTCTTCCCTTTTATTTCCAAGATCCAACTCTTCTCAATGAGTATCCCTCATGCTCAACTCAGACTAAAAGCAAAAGAGGGAAATTATTTATTTATATTACTAAGACATCAAGAATTAGGACTTATCTTTCTGAGAAGCTGGACACAGTGGCTAAGAAATCATTACCAAAGCCTCGTCTTTCCCGTCACAATTCAACAGTAGTCTTTCTGCCAGTGCATTACGGCCCCCGTTCACTCAGGCCCCTGCAGCCAGTGACCAACTTCACAGTGTTCTTCTTGCTGGAGTCACCAGGGGCATCTGCAGGGACAGCACGATCGGCACGTTGCTGTCTTCATCTAACTTGACTTCTCTGGTGCAGCTGACCTGTCACCTCCCACAGCTCATATCTCTGAAGCTGCCTGCTCAGGATCCCCTTCCTACCCCTCTAGCCCTTCTAGCCCCTTCTCCTACTCACTCACCACATTTAGAAAAATTAAGTGTTGGCCTTCCAAAGGGTTCTGTTTTCAACTCTAAGTCCTTCGTGATTTCCACGGACACCGTTGTCCAAACATGTCTTCACTACCTACCTACGCTTTCTGAATATTCAAGCTTGATCTCTCTTCTGAACCCCATCTTAGACCCAGTACTTCAACTCAGCAAAACCAACCTTGTTACCTTCCAACTTCCTTGCCAAGTTTGCTTTCCTTGGTTTAGAGTTCCATTTCTAAGGTTTATTATATATTCTTTTTTTATACTGAATTATGTTCCATTCAAAACACTCTTGTAGCCCCGCACACCACTAAAATTTCACACTTTTTTTTAACACTCTACAAACCCACCACACTTCTTCTTTGAGTCATTTCCTGACTTTCCCTATCACTTTCAGGCACACGCCTTCCCATTGTGATCTCATTCACCTAGCCCATCCCTGTGTGATATCACAAGTACCGTGCATTGTGCCAGTACATTTCACCTTCCCCGGTGCGCTGTGCTCCGTGGGGAGGGATCACGGACTCCTCATATCCCCAGGACATGGCACAAGCTGAGGCACATATATAGTAGTTACAGCGAACTACTGGCCAATCACTCATTCAGTAACTATTTACTGAAGTTATAGTATGTCCCAAGGACTATGACAAGTGGTGAAAACACCAACAGTTTAAAATGCAGACCAATCTCTGTTCTTACAGAGCTTACACTCCAGTAGGTTCACAGAAATAAAACATCTCTACTCTTACATATTATTACTAAGTTTATTTTTTTAATTTTTATTTATTTATTTATTTGACAGAGAGAAACACAGCCAGAGAGGGAACACAAGCAGGGGGAGTGAGAGAGGGAGCAGCAGGCTTCCCGCCGAGCAGGGAGCCCGATGTGGGACTAGATCCCGGGTCTCCGGGACCATGACCCTAGCCGAAGGCAGTCACTTAACCAACTGAGCCACCCAGGCGCCCCGTATTACTAAGTTTAAAACATGTTATTGTTTAATGAACATTTTTCTCAACTAATTGAATTTTATTAAAGCTAACATCTAAGTCATACCTCAAGTTTAAGATTTTAAATATAAAATGAGTGATAACATTTTGTCCCATAAGTCAGTATTTAAATACTACTCTTTCTATTTCATTTCAGTGATAAATCTCCTAGGAAAATTAAACAAAATCAGGAAAAATCACATAGGTAATTTCTCCCGAGCTGTTGTTATTGTTTTGATCTAGTATATGGTTGGACAATTCTTAATTTTTTGCTGTATTATGAAATATACTATTGTTTGTTCAGCTCTGGGACAGCATATACTGAAAGTGACACAAAGTACAAAGCCTCCAAAAGTGAGCGACCAGAATACTGACAAGGCTCTTATTTATGTCAAATGAGAAACAGCAAAGAAGCAGGGAGGGTTTGCCTACAGAAATTGATGAGTGTAATATTAATGATATTCTAAGCTAACATCTATGGAATATTTACTAGGTACCCTGTATTGCTTATCCAGGAATACTAACTCATTTAATGTTTTACTTTAGCTAAGGTCACAGAGCTCACAAGGCAGACCTAAGATTCTATCAGAGTTCCCATAATCTTCCACTATTCTGTTACACTGTACTAGGCTACAGTAGACCAGGAGTAGATATAACTATTATTCATTGTTTCATAGAAAATTATTAAGAGTCATTTCAAATGCTGACATAGAAATCCTGAGTTGTTCAGATAATGAACTGAGCACAGTAGGATCAAATGTGTACACTCTCCCCCTGAGATGCCATGAGAGTTATAGACTGATAGATGCTCCCCAAATTCATATGGTAAAACCCTCACCCCCTAGGAGACTGTATTTGGAAACAGTGCTTTTCAGAAAGTAATTAAAGTTAGATGAAGTCAGAAAGGTAGAGTCCAAATCTGATTGGTAGACTTAGAAGAAAAGGAAGAGAGAAGTTTCTCTCTCTCTCTCTCTCTCTCTCTCTCTCTATGCTCATATCCCGTGGACAGCGCATGTGAAGACATGGCAAGAAGATGACCATCTGCAAGGCCAGAGAGAGGTCTCCAGAGAGCGCTGCCATGCTGACCTCCTGGGCTCACACTTCCAGTCTCCAGAACTATGAGAAGAGAGTTTGGTTGTTTAACTACATCGTCTGTTCTATTTTGTTAGAACAGCTCGAGCTAAGACACATGAGTCAAAAAGATATTTAGCAAATCTTTAAGAGCTTTAATTGGAACTTTAGGAAGAAAAATGCAAATATTATGAAAATAACACAAATACCAAAATATAAGATATAAAATGTAAGACTATGAAGAAAAACAGTACTACGTGTGAGAAAATAATTACAAGAAAATAAATGGAAAGTTGATTAAAAAAAATAAAGATGCTCAAAGTCAAGTGGCACGAATAAAGTTGGAATATATTAGATTAAAGGGCAGTAAAGTATCACATATATAACCCTCCCTATTTCTTTGCCATTTCTCATTTGACATGAATAAGAGCCTCGTCAGTATTCTGGTCACTTACTTTTGGAGGCTTTGTACTTTGTCTGTGTCACTTTCAGGATATGCTATCCCAGAGCTGAACAAATCAAAGTATATTTCATAATACAGTAAAAAATTCAGAGCTGTCCAACCACATACTAGATCAAAACAATAATGACAGCTCAGAGGGGGGAAATTATCTATGTCACTTTTCCTGATTTCACCTTAGGTTAGAAAAGGCTGTAAAGATCACCTGCACAAGGTGACCACCACTCAATACTTCAGAGCAGAATGTTCCGGGCTGTAACAGGCAAGAGTAAAGTTAGGTCCATACCAAGTGAGTAGACAAGTCATCTTCTCTATTTACCTTAAACCAGATTTTTTAAATGGTGGGCTACAAAGGGAAAAAGGAGGTAAAAGGAGATAGAAGGATTCCAGTATTTAAAAGCCAAACCAGGGTGCCTGGGTGGCTCAGTGGGTTAAAGCCTCTGCATTCGGCTCAGGTCATGATCTCAGGGTCCTGGGATGGAGGCCCGCATCAGGCTCTCTGCTTGGTGGGGAGCCTGCTTCCTCCTCTCTCTCTGCCTGCCTCTCTGCCTACTTGTGATCTCTCTCTCTGTCAAATAAATCAATAAAATCTTTAAAAAAAATAAAAACCAAATCATATTAGCATAGTCCATTCTTGTTGATTCAAATAAATTGACAAATAGAGAGCTAATTAAGCTGCACTTCACTGAAACAATTCTCTCCTTTGTTTCTTTGGATGATCATTGAAATATTAAGATTTTCAGGAAATTAAATTCATTTTTCACAGTTTCATTCAATTCTAATCTTGGAAGACCCCTAAGTGTAAGATAGTGTGCCATAGTTGGTGCCTCAAAAATATATTTACTCTTAAACTTGTACATAAAGAATTTTAATCTACACAAAACTGGTAATCAAACAGCCACTCTGTCTCCCAAAAAGAAGAATAATGCCATTCCTATGCCTACATAGTAACATCCCTCTGAGCATTTAAGAACCTAGTTTCTAATATTGCACTTTTAAATGTCTGCCTCACTCACTAGACTTCAAAAAAAGAAGCCCCATGTTATCTTTATGATCCGTAGGGCAGCCAGACATCAAACAGACATAAAAGATGTTCAATGAATGAGAAAACACAATGAAAGAAAGAGTAATGATCTGAAGTGTTCTTAAGAAAAAAAACAATGGGCTGAATTTACTTTATTTTATTTTAAGGATTGATTTATTTGAGAGAGATAGAGAAAGAGAGAGAGAGAGAGAGAGAGAGAGAGAGAATGAGCAAGGGGAAGGTCAAAGGGAAAGGGAGAAGCAGACTCCTCACAGAACAGGGAGCCCAATGTGGGGCTCAATCCCAGGACCCTGAGATCAGGACCTGAGCCAAAGGCAGATGCTTAACAACTGAGCCACAATGGGCTAAATGTAATATGGTGTATCTTGAAATGCTTTGTACAAAAAATATGGGTAGCAGCAGCACATATTATGGTTTTATCTCTATATGCAAAAACATCGTGATGTTGTTGCCAAAATTGCTAATGCAATCTTCAGCACATATTCATGGAATTACAGGGTCTATGGTGAAAGCAGTGCCATATGGGAATGTCTAAAATAAGTAAGGGATTCTAATCCCTCTCCAATTAGGAAAGGCTAAAGAACTTGGGAGATTTCTCCTGGCCAAGGGGAAAACAAAGGTTAATGGTGAATGTAACTATTTTCTGTATTTGAAACATGAGTATGTAACAATGAGATTATGATGTATTATATGCATCACCTAAGAAATAAAACTAGAATCAATACTTAGAAATTGCATGTCGGTGTTAGCTTCATATAAGAAAGTACTTTCCAATAGCCAAAGTTGTACTTAAAAAGTACCTCATAACTGAGAGATCAGGGTTCAGTAGTTATCCAGGTGATTATGGAAGTTCAGATAATCACCAATAACACTGAATAAAAGTGTAATTCCATTTTTAAAAATTTTCTATAAAATAAATTCTGAAAGGGAGGATGAGATGATGAATTACTAAACACCTGTTGATATGCTTTGCACTGAATTATTTTTTATATTTTATGTCAAAGGGAAATTTTCAAATAAATATAAAAATTATGACTTTTGTACAAATATGATATACATGTTAAAGACCTGAAGAACTCATTACTAATAAGGGAATCAGGCAGATTCCAGGGAGGATCCAAAAACAGACACATGTATAGGTCAGGAGTACTAAAGTGAATTGGTAAATGGACTTTAACACCAGCTTTTCCCACAAGGGTCATGGAAGTATATTGAACCTCCATCTGACAGAATTTATCTGAATGCTTATAAATGAGAATTATTTGCATTACCATCATTTATCTGCAACCTGCAGTTGTAAAATAGCAAAGAGGCAATGGAAGGTTCAGAGTCCCCACAGAATCAGAGTCAGATAACACACAAGGCTGTGCTCTGCATAATGTGCTTTCTACTGGAGGCACTACATAATATTTTTCTGTTTATTCCAAATTTCCTTGCCCTTACAACTTGCCCTAAAATTTATGTCACACAGTTAGAAGTGAGGGAACATTTGGAGAATTTGTTCCTTTATGAATTACTGAACTGTCATATAAAACAAATTCCTAATTAATAACATTTGCCAGTGTTGGATGATGGCAAACTCTTAAGAATATAGTATTTTCATAAAAAAGAAATTGAGGCTCTCAAAAAATAGTTTATTTAAAACAAGAGATTCATGAACTTGAAATGCTTACATCTGAGTTCTACTTCCTTACTATTTCAAATATTTTCAGAGTTAATAATGACAAGCTTGACATGCACTGGGATCCTGTCTTTCTTTGACTTCTTGCCTAAAAGATATTCTCTGGGGCACCTGGGTGGATCAGTCAGTTAAGCATCTGCCTTTGGATCAGGTCATGATCCCAGGATCCTGGGGTTGAGCCCTTCATCAGGCTACCTGCTCAGCAAGGAGCCTGCCTCTCCCTCTCCCTCTGCACCACCCCCACTCACACTCTCTCTTGTGCTTTCCCTCTCTCTCTCAAATAAATAAATAAACTCTTTAAATAAATAAAAACATAAGATATTCTCTAAAAGATACCAATTTTATTTTCTCTCAGCCTGAACATTTCATTTGATAGCTCTAACCACAGTCATTCAATATTCTTAAAAATAAATTTTCCTAATAAAAAATAGCATACTCAGCTTGTTAATATTATTAAAAATGAGGCATTATACATAATAAAGCTGTTTTTATAGAGCTGAATATGGTTTATTTTCTTTCATGAGCTTGGCAATTGATAAGTATAATGATGGGATCATTTCTGACTGCATTCTGACTCATAGTCTCTGACGAGGCACTGCTCAACAGAAGTGTATTGACAACAACAAAAGAGAATCAGTAGGGGAGACTCTTCAAATGATCTTCACTAATGTATTCCAAAGAGATAAATGACTTGGTCAACAAAGTTAACAGGGAACAAATAATGCTGGTGATTCAAGTCCTATTATTATAATTAGCCGCTTTCTAAAAAGCAATGATAAAAATAAACTATGCATTTTTAACTATGGCATTCTATTAAGTAGTTGGTAATTCCAGGTCATTTTTATGAACAAACATTTTAATTGGCTAATTCATTTATATTTGTAGTGTGTATTAGTGATCCGGTCATTGTTAATTTTAGTCCCTCTCCACAGAATAAGATCAAAAGGAAAAAAAAAAAAAAAAAAAAAAAAAAAAAAAGCTTGAGTTTTTTTAGCTACACATTCCATTTCTCATTTAAGCCAATGCTCTCATCAGATAGTTAAGCAAGCAACATCCCTAGCTATCTCTGTAGTGGTTATAAAATGGTTGTATTTACTTTCAATTTGCATTAAATTCTTAGACTGTCCTTTTCCAGTTAAATCATTTTTGCCATCTTCATAATACGCTGGGAATATGAATTCCTTTGAGCAATGAAGATCTATGATATTCTCAGGGTAAATGTTATTAGGCTATAATTTTATTGACTTAAAATGAGCAGCTGGAAAACAAGCCCTGGACAACTTCCTATATGTCATTTTTCTGACCAAAGGACCGCATAGTGTACTGACTGAATAAGATAAGTGCATACTCTCATCAGTAAAGAAATGTTTCCTTAAATCTGTTTATTAATAAAAAAATCTTTCAAGTTTAATGGAAATGCTCCATTTTTAATGACTGAATAATCCATCATTTCTAATCTCCATGCCAACTGACCCTCTGTCAATAAATACCTGAAGTACAAGATCAAGATCAGTTAATTGGCTTATCCATTTAAGTCATATTGTGACTCAAGTCACCTGAGATATGATCAAGGATTTAAACCTCGAGCTACTCTTCCAAAGACTTAAGATCCTCACTCTGATAAAGAGAACATTATGTTTCTACCAACAAACAATTGTTCCATAGCTGGTACAAATCCACAAATTCTCCTACATTTTTAATAATGTCAAATTGTGCCCCCTAAAGGAAATCCAATAACAAAGAAATATTCGAGAACAAAAGACTGATGGGGACTTTTCCTGTTTCTCTGGAACTTGGGCCAAATGCTGGGGACAGAAAAGGGTCCAGTATTCCACTTTCTAAAGAAAGTTTCAAACAAGTGGGAGCCACTCGACACTTCCAACTCTCACTAATAGGTCAACCTATTAGTGGGTTTCCCTCTACCCAAACACTGTCTGCCATTCCCAAACTATATGAACAGAAGACCAGTGATGAGGAAGAGAAATGGCATGGCTAGAATGCCAAAAGAAAAGAACTCAAAAATCTGCCATGTAGGCAAGGTGATTTAAATGCTGTGAATGCCTATGGACCTATCCATCAGAAGGCGAGGAGGGTCCACGTCAAAAGCTCAGGAGCAGTGCGATGTCCGGGGGCTGCTCAGGAGTATCAGGGATGCCCACAGCGTCAGTCTGGCTCGGAGACAGATGGACCAGGATCCCTGTTGCCAGTGTCAACATAAACCTCGGGCCAGGTGAGGCTTCAGACAGGCTGATTTTGCCCAAGGTGCACAGAATGGCAGCCCACTAAGTACAGGAAGCTTCAAGCCAAACTAGACAAATGAGAACATACAGAACCCTGAGAGGGAAAGCAAACCCTTAAAGAGGACAGAATTCTTATATGAAAATAACTTTAAAAAGTCCCTGGTTTGTTTTATCTGTACCAAACTTCTCAAAATTATCAAGGAAGGGACAGGAGAGCTCATGATGAAAAAAGAAAATAAAAATCACTTACAGAAATACAGATAGATGCATAAACACCTGAGCTTTTGCTTGAATCGTACACATTGCATTAGTAGTTTATATTAAATGTATTAATTATTTTTATTCAAACATAAAAAGAAGAGAAAAAGAAAAGGAAACAATAAAAAACCCAGAAATGTTGGCTCTGCGGCAAGTGCAGATTTACAGCACATATTTCAAATGTGTCATCAGTTACAAAATACACATAGAAATGAAACACAATTTTAACAAAATTGCAGCTTAAATTTGCAATTTTTGTCAAATATGTGACCCCTTACACTCATACAATAGAAAAATCAGGGTGTCCTTTGTAATGTTTAATAGTATTTTACACAGACTCAGTTAAGTTTCCTATCATTTATATTATCAGAAAATAATGAGAATTTAGGAGGTCCCAGCAGGCCAGTGATGGCTATACACACAGGAGCCAAACACTGATTTGCTTACAAATTCTCATAAAATCTTTCCATATCGATGTACATGCCTTTGGGATTTAATATAAGTTTACATGAAACAAATTCTGAGTCTCACTGATGTATTTAGCCTCTATGCACTGTCCACCAGAACATGATTTCTATTTTTGGTCTCTACTACATCCCCAGCACCTAGAATAGTCCCTGGCTTCCCAAACATATTTTGAATTAAAAAGTAAATGTTTGATTATTAACAGAGAGTCCAGGACCATATACCAGTAGTGTTACAACCTAGGTTATATCCTCCCTCCTGAAATTCATATTTTGAAATCCTAACCCCAGTACCTCTGAATATGACTGTACTTGAACATAGGGCCTTTAGAGAGGCAATTAAGATAAAATGAGGTTATTAGGGGACACCTTAATAAAATATCACAGGTACCCACATAAGAAGAGGAAATTTGGATCCTGACACCTACAAAGGAAAAAAAAAAGCAGGTGAAGAAGACACAGGGAGATGATATGATCAAGGATTTAAACCTCAAACTATTCATCCAAAGACTTAAGACTCTCACTCTGATAAAGAGAACATTATGTTTCTACCAACAGAACAATTGTTCCAGAGCTGGTACAAATCCACAAATTCTGACACATTATTAATAATGTCAAATTGTGCCCCCTGAAGGAAATCTTCAAGTCAAGGAGAGAAGCCTCGGAAGAAACCAATCCTGCCGACACCTTGATTTCAGACTCCTGACCTCCAGAACTGTGAGAAAATAAATTTCTGGGTTGTTTGCTTTTTTTTAAAATATTTTATTTATTAATTTATTTGTGGGAAAGCAGAGAGCACAAGCAGGAAGGGTCAGGCAGAGCAGAGGGAGAGGAAGAAGTAGACTCCCCAGGGAGCTCCACATGGGTTCAATCCCAGGACCCCGAGACTGTTACCCAAGCAGACGCTCAGCCAATTGAACTACCTAGGTGCCCCTAAATTTTTGTTTTTTAACTTTTCTAGTCTGCGGTACTTTGTTATGGCAGCCCTAGGAAACTAATAAATGTATTTAATGAACTTTTTTTGACTGATAGAATGAATAAATAAATGTATAGAATTTTAGAAAAAATGAAATTTCCAATAAGGGTTGAATTTCAACATACAGCAATCATTAAGTTATGATCATGAACATGGTGTGGTTCCCCTAATGTGAATTAAAACATTGGTTTTGGTGTGCCTTTGTGGTTCAGTCAGTTAAACCACCAACTCTTTTTTTTTTTAAGATTTTATTTATTTATTTGACAGAGAGAGAGAGATCACAAGTAGGCAGAGAGGCAGGCAGAGAGAGAGGAGGAAGAAGACTCCCCACTGAGCAGAGAGCCTGATGTGCGGCTCGATCCCAGGACCCTGAGATCATGACCTGAACCTAAGGCAGAGGCTTAACTCTCTGAGCCACCCAGGTGCCCCTAAGTGACCAGCTCTTGATTTCTGCTCAGGTCACGATCTCAAGAGTTGTGAGATCAAGCCCCACGTTGGGCTCCATAATGGGGATGGGCATGGAGTCCACTCTAGATTCTCTCTCCCTCTCCCTCCGTGCCTTCCTTCACTCATGCACTCACTCTCTCTCTCTTAAAAACAAAAACAAAAGCATTGGTTTTATCCCTCTTGTGGAATTGAAATGATATTTGTGAAACTGAGCCTGATAGAATCCATCAGTGATCTAATTCATAGTTTCATCTTGTTAATTGCAGTAGCCTGATGCAAGACCAGTGGTTATTAGATCCCAAATAGAGGCAAAGGCTAGCATATGGAGAATAAGATACCAAACCAGGATTGTGAGGGTAACAAGGGTGCTTGGAACCTTGGGCTGTGTGTGACCAAATTTAATTTTTAGAGGAAATCCAATCATTCCAATTAGACATATGTAAAAAATGTGATGTTAAAAAAAAAGAAGAAGAAGAAGGCTAGTACTATTGAGCTATCATAGAAAAATAGCTTGGAAGTTATCCACGCATTTTTTTTTTGTTCTTGTCAAAAATCCTTCAGTGATTTTATATTCAGTAAGTGTACAGAGCTTAAAATATTAATGGTTGGATAAACCTTCAATATATCCTTTGTTTTGAAAGAGGCAAAATTTGTTTAGTATTACAATCTTAGGTGAGGAAACTTCCCCAAGCTAAATAATCACAAATCCAAGTTACAGAGTAATATGTTTCTAAAGTTCTAAAACTTTAAAGATAAATGAGAGTCATATCCCAGGGCACGGAATGGCACTGTTTACTGGAGAAGTGTGAGGAATAACTGAAGCCAAAGGATATTATTTAATTGCCAGAAACCTAAAATCTGTTATTAATCCTGTTAAAAGGTCTTGAGTCTAGTGTTAGAATCATCTAAGTCAGACTGTAATTCCACTGATTGAACTAGACAGAAAATCTATAAATGGAGTGATGTGCTTGCTTTGGAAAATTGTTGGTTTGTCACATTTGAAAAGAACAATTAAATCGGAGGCACTGAGCTAAGAAAAAACAAACAAACCAGGATGTCTTTTGTTCAATACCAAAGGGGCTGTCAGTGAACCAAAGGAGAGTAAGGCAAAGAATGAAAACAGTGTACTTCCTCTTACTTACAGTTTAAGAAGAGGTGTTTTCTATTAACTAGAATCCAAATGTCTAACACTTACTAAAATATCTTACATAATGTTAAAATATGAAATAATACAATGAAATTCTTCATTCCGTTTAAGAACTTCAAACAGTTGCCTACCACTGAAATGTTCAGAAATAATTTCTTAGTTATACCATGGTTCATTCACTAATAATCATAATCAATGTGCAAATAATCCTATCACCATGCAAATGATGGCAAAAGCTCCAGGCATCAAGGCAGGTAGTGAATGCAATACATACAGAATATGAAATAAATATGTCAGACTAATAGGTGTGTAAGAATAAAAACCTGGTTTAAAAAAAAAAGATTATTCAAGATCACCCTTGAGTGTGCAACCTGCAGTGCAACTCCGAAGTCTAATTCAGATACAATATATGCTGTAACATACTCTAGGCGTGGGAAGCATACATTGTCGTGATAATGAAATGTGAAGCATAAATTGCCGTGATTATGGCCTGCTGTGCACTGATCTGGGAAATTTTTGGTTGCCCTAATGTCTCCAAAATAAGTTGTAACAACTGATTGACATATCAGGCTATCTTTAACCCAGCTGACATTCGGGCAGCCAAAAGAATCACCTGCTTTTATTATCTGCACACTAATTCTCTCAGTTTAGATTATATACAGGGTTAAGTCACCACTCTATTGGCTCCCAATGTACATTCCAGATTTCACCTCTAGTTAAACACATAATTAACTGGCATATAGACCTTTATATCTCTAACGGAGGACCCATAGATACATCAAACTAATCATGTCCAAAACTGAATTATTCATCTTTTCTGAAATTGGCTCTTACCCTTATAGGGTGATGGCACCTCCAAGCATCCAGCAGACCAAGATAGAAACCTGGTTTAATCCCTTACTCCTCCCTCTCCTCAGTCTTCATATCCAAAAAATCACCATATTGCAAAGTTCATTAATTTAATATTTATATGAAGTATCCTCTTATCTCCAATCCTATTATCAATGCCATAGTTCTCTTTACCAACATAGCATCCAACAACTTCACCTTATATGATACCTTTATAGAATAAATTCAAACATCTTCAGACCTTAAAAAGTCTTCCATGATCAAATCTCTGCCAATCTACGTCCACTCTTTCCTTACTGTAACTGACTCTTATTTTATATTCCAAAAATCCTTATATGAGTCATGTCCCTTACATTCCATGCTGTTTCTTAATTCTATACCATTGATGAAGTTGTCTCTGAAATCCCTTTGTCTTTTTTTCACATGATTAATTTCTGCTTCAAGGTTAAGATTTGCTGAAGATACTGTTTCTCTTATAGATATAGAGACTCCCTTATATATCTCCATACACACTACTCTTGTAATAGCCAATATAAACCTCTTTCTGTGCATTTCCACATTATCTTATTATATTTATTTGTTTTCTTCTTCACTTGTAAAAGATCAACTTAAAATAAGGGACTACAATTTATTTACTTAAGACTCTCCTAAAATGGGGCACCTGCGTGGCAGTCAGTTGATTCAACTCTTGATTTCATCTCATATTGTGATATCCAGGTTATGGATCAAGCCCCACTTTGGGCTCCATGTTCAGCAGGGAATCTGCTTGGATTCTCTCTCTCCCTCTCGTGTTTCTCCCCACCCCATGCTCATGCACTCTCTTTCTCAAATAAATAAATAAATATTTTTTAAAAACCCTCTCCTAAAGCTGTTAACACAATCCCTAGCCTATCATAGATAGTAGATAGTGAATGAGTGAGTGAATGAATGAATAAATGAGTAAATGAATAAATGAGTAAAGCTTAAGGAGAAAGAGATAACTGTCATAGGTGAGATTGTATTTCTTCCCCTTGATTCCCTATAAAAGACTAAATTTTTTCTCTAAGTTGTATGGATCTTTGTCTAAACTTACCAATTGGACCTGCCTAGATGTACCGAAAAATACCAGGAGATATTGTATTACATCTTAACTTTTAGCCAGATGAAAATTATGAGTGCAATTGGCAACCTAAATACTTTCTAGTAAATTGGACTGAATAATCAGTCTAATTTCAGAGTCTCACTTTCTTTCTAAAAACAAAGAATCTCTATTTTTAGAAGAAACAGATCCTCTTTAACTGTATCTCATTCTTAATTTCAATTTTTGTTTTAGTTCTTCTCTTTGAAGATGGAAAACAACTGAAAAAATTAACTTAAATATTTTTATTTGAATTCACCAAAATAAGTATAAAATCATATAAATGATCTTTCAAATTATTTTTTGTATGTGTATAGTTTTTCCACTTCTCATGGTATAGTCTGTGTTTGACTAAATTTGGGGGACAGTGTGAAGCTGGAAGATCTCTTCAGATGTACAATTATTACTACTTTTTAGTAATCCGGTCAGCTACGGTACTCTACATATATTAAAACAGAAAGGTGGCTGGGCACCAGGTGAAAAATCTGTTAAAACATCAAGGTGGTTATCCTGGGTGTGGGTGAAAGGCAAATCTATCCCATATCTGAAATGTTTCAACTACATTTGTAAATATTCCCCAGAATCCAATGTGCCCCTATATGTGGGGCCATAATTAATCTTTCCAAGTAATTACTGGCCATATTTTCTATCTTTCCAAACAAATAACACACCAACAAAAGATACCCTAATTGAGTCTGCAGAGAAAACACTTTATCTATTATAATAGACTTTCTGCATGTATCCCTTTGAATTACTATTTTTGTATTTTTTGAGTAAATACCCAGTAGAGCAATTGCTGGGTTGTAGGGTAGTTCTATTTTTAACCTTTGAGGTATCTCCATATTGTTTTCCAGAGTGGCTGCATCTGTTTGCATTCCCACCAACAGTGCAACACAGTTCTCCTTTTTCCACATCCTTGACAATACCTGTTGTATCTTGTATTGCTGATTTTAGACATTCTGACAAGTATGACGTGGTATCTCATTGTAGTGTTGACTTGTGTTTCCCTGGTGATCAGTGATGTTGAGCATTTTTTTCATGTGTCTGTTGGCCATTTGTATGTCTGTCTTCCTTGGGAAAATGCCCATTTATGTCTTCTGTCCATTTTTTAATTGGATTACTCATTTTGGGGGTGTTGACTTTTAGAAGTTCTTAATTATTTGGATACTAACCTTTATCAGCTATGTCATTTGAAAATATCTTCACCCATACTATAGGTTGCCTTTTAGTTTTGTTGATTGCTTCTTTCACTGTGCAGAAGCTTTTTATTTTGATAAAGTCCCAATAGTTTATTTTTGCTTTTGTTTGACTTCCTTCAGGAACACACACACACACACACACACACATGCACACACATGAGAGAGAGAGATAGAGAGAGAGAAATATTACTCAGCCATAAAAAGAAGGAAATTTTTGCCATTTCCAACAAAATGGTTGTAAGTATTATGCTAAGTGAAATAAATCATTCAGAGAAAGGCAATTTTCCTATGATTTCACTCATATGTAGAATTACGAAACAGATAAGCAAGGGGGGGGATAGAGAGAAAGAGAGGCAAACCAAGAAACAGACTCTTAACTCTAGAGAACAAACTGATGGTTACCAGAGGGGAGGTGGGTGGAGGGATGGGTTAAAATGGTGACAGGGATTAAAAAGGGTACTTGTCTTGATGAGCACCCAGTGTTGTATCACCATATTGTACACCTGAAACTAATATAACACTGTACATTAGCTAACTGGAATTTAAATGAAAACTTAAAAGAGGGTGTTTGCAATGTATATTTTAAACCAAAAAATATGGTCCTGACAACTTAACAGATATTTGGAAAGAGTTATAAAAGGAACTGACATAAAAAAAAAAGTAACTGTCACAAAAATATATTGCTTCCTGAGGTGAAAGAAGAAACAAAAGATTTCATTAAAAATCATCGATTTTTAAAAATCCCCATTTTGACTAGGCTTTGTTAATGATACCTCACCTACTCTAAGACAGACTATTTGCAGCTATTAGCTAGCTTCACAATGCTTACATTTTCTATTGCCACAACTCAGCTCACTCCTCTAAATGGAATCCAAGAATACAATGGGTCTTTAGGGATCTCTGCAGTAGTCTACTTTGTAGACACATGTTTTGATAATATGAACCCAAGCTCCCATAAAAAAGGGAAAGAGCAGGGTTACCCAGGTGGCTCAGTCTGTTAAGTGTCTGCCTTTGGCTCAGGTCACGGTGCCAGGGTCCTGCAGTTGAGTCCTGTGGGGAGTCTGCTTCCCCTCTCCTTCTTCCCCTCCCCACCTCCACCCCACCTCCTCCCCACTCGTGCACTCTCTCTCTCTCTAATAAATACATAAAATCTTGAAGAAGAAGAAGGAGGAGGAGAAGGAGGAGGAGGAGGAGGAGGAGAAGAAAGGGAAACAGCAGATAGGAAGAGGTAAATGTCCTAGCGACTTGGACACTACTTTGCTGAGATTTGACTTTCCCCCAATTTCTATCACTCAGGTTATCATTGCCATTGAAAGCTGGACCACCAGCGTTAAGCCCCTGTTCTTCGAATTGAAAACCAAAGAGGGCAAGACACCCTCTCCATGGCTCTCTGACAGGCTGTGAAACTACTGACAGAGGGCAGGGCAAAGGCCGCGGCCAGGACGTCTGTACCGGGCACCATCCATGGCACCCACCTGCAACCTCCCTCCAAGTGAGGTTACTCAGGCCGCCACTATCTCTGCCTGTGGAAACCTACACTGTCACTTTGCCCCTGTGCCCATCACGGGCCCATCACGGGACCTGCAGATGGCAGGGGACACAGGACAGGCTCTGTGCTGGCTGGTGGTTTTGACATGCTGGGGCATCCAACATTGCCTCAGGGATCCACAGGGAAGCACGGAGAGAACCAGACGGTTAGTGGCAGGTGCTGAATGTGCACAGTTCCCAGCAGGTAGTGTCGGGGCGTGCGGGGTCTGAAGCAGACTCAAGTTAGGTCATACAGAAGGCAGAAGTTCAGAATGAGAAATCCACATGGAGAGAGAGAGATATGAAAGAGGGCAATATAGAAAAGGAAGCTATGTGGGCTTTGGAACAGACTGAAGAGGTAATGGTCCCAAGAACAGCAATTCAGTCCTTAATAGAGCCTCGCAGTTAAACACCCTCATTTGACGTAAGTTGGGTAAAATGCTTTCCTCCTTGCCACCAAATACCTGCCTGAAAAAAATGTGGGTGGCAATAAGCGGGCAACATTCAGTCTTCAGTTGCTCATACACAAGAACTCAGGAAATGGTCATTTCTGACATCTTGCTCCTCACTACAGACTTGGCCACTCTTTTTCTCCCCACCCAGGCAAAAATCTAACTTGAGGGGTGCTCAAGCAATACTACCTCCTGAATCTAGTAAGAAATATACAGTCAGACACATACTTAAAGGAGAGAAGACACTTTATATATTCTTAAAGTTCCTTATGAAATTTTAACAAAGTGAAAACTTCCTAGCCAAAAGCGAAAGCAACTTGAATAAACATAATTTATGAAAGAAATTTCCAGATGTGTTTCTTAGGTGTTGCAGGACCTCTCGGGGAGGTTTCATACATGAAATGACAAAACTCACCACCTACAGGATCTGACGTCACAAAATATTCCATAGTCATTTATGGATATTTTCTTATGACATCACTGTGAGTAACACTGCTACTTCTCTTTCTTTCAACATAAGATAAATGAAGGGACAACAAACTTAGTTGTCTTACAGAACCTTATTTTGAAAGTCACTGGAAAAGCCAAGATTCTGGCATGTGCTATTGTAAGAGACTATCACCTCTATTTTACCAGATGTAATCAAAAGCAGAAAAATAGCAAAAACACCATCACAGGCATGCTATTCCAAGAAAATTCAAATTTACAAAATCAGAAATGGAAGAATGCCAATTTTATTAGAAATTTGTTATAGTTTTTTAAGTAGAAGTTCACCTATAATATCTGAACAGATTATTAACAGAAAAGTTGAGGCAGGGAAAGATAGAAGCTTCTTTCAATTCAAAAGCATTTAAAATTCAGAATCAATTCAGAACCAATTAAAATTTAATCAGAAAATAAAATTCATACTAAATCTTCTCAGACTATATCTACTACACATAGAAAACTATAACTCTAAATAAATATTAGGTTTTTATAATATTTATTAGTGAAGGCTTAATGAAGCAAGGCATTCTCTTTCTCCCCAGCAAGGCAAGAAAAGATTTTAAGTAACCTCCTATTCTCCTCCCACACCCCAACTTAAGGAAAACCCATTGGAAAGCAAGAATGAGATTTATCCAAATAACCTATTGGTACAAAAACCACATCATGTTTCTAGTAAAGGAAGATTCATCCACAGATTCTGATTATTACCACGCAGTAAATCTCCAGGTCTCCCTTTACATGCAAGCAAATGAGCCCACTTGGGTATATAACTGTAACCTACATGTTATTGAGCATGAAACCACTAAACAATACTACTCTCAACTCCTGCTGTGCCAAAAATAGAAGTTTAATGATACATGAAATATCATGGAGTGTTTGCACATAAAAGGCATTGGTTCCAGTGCCCACACAAATAAGAAATCAAATTTGTAACTACAAGCGCCTTTAGGGGCACCTGGGTGGCTCAGTTGGTTAGGCTACTGACTCTTGATTTCCACTCAGGTCCTGATCTCAGGGTTGTGAGATTGAGCCCCGAGTCTGTTCCACACTCTGCAGAGCATCTGCTTGAGATTCTCTCTCTCCTTCCCTCTTCCCACTTCTTCCTCTCTTGGGGGAAAAAAAAAGTGTCTTTAAAAACTGAAAGCATGATCAGGGTGCAGAAATGGTGCATTCTGCAGAATATACAATCTCCCGGTGAAGTACAGAGCCACAAAAACCTTACATTGAAAATGTAAAATAAATATAACTAATGCTTATATAGCATTTATTCTATGCAAGATGTTAGTTATATATGGTAACTCACTTATTTCTCACAGTAACCTTTGAAATTATTATTGCAACAGAGAAGAACTGACACATACATTTAAAAATGCTTGCATATACACACAAATATGAAGTTATTATGATTGACCTAATTAGCTGTATGTTATTTCAAAGCATTATTAGAATTATCAAGAATTTACTGATCTGATAGGAATTATATGTTTATGTTCTTATGTCAAATTTTTTGATCAGTAAAGATATGTGAATAAAACAGATTCCAAAAAGAACCACACTAATTGAGAAAAAAAAAAAAAAAGAACAAATTCTGATCTCCTTGGACAGCCCTGCTGGCTTTGCACCTGTGGCCACTTTCCCTCCATTAAACCCATTATTCTCTGATAGCCTAATGACTCTCCGCGGGTCCTCCTTCTGCCACTTTGATGACTCTTCAGGCTCCATGGCAGCCACGAGAGTGTACCCACAGCCCTCCAACTCTAGGGAGTTTATCCGACCACGAGTCCCAGCCCTCCTAAATCCACTGCCACATTTGCTCCAAGATCGTGCTTCCCAGAGGCTGCTTCTGGCCAGTAACTGGGCAGCAGGGACACTAAATCAAGCCCATCACTGGGACACAGAGGACACTTCTGAAAGGCAGCTTTAGCGTGAGCATTACCCAGTAGCCGTTACCAGCCTTCCTCAGACTTCAGAGCAGACCTATGATGCTTTCACCCAGCCCCTGATCCCTCTCTCCTCATTCAAGGTCAGGCTTGCACTGTGATGGGACAGGATTTTCCAGCTCTCTCCTCATTTCCTTTTTCCTCTCAGTCATATGGTCAGTAAAATCTACACATTTAGTGCTACCTTGGTACCTTTTTCCCAGAAGACCCAGACTAATACAGTCTCTTTTGCCTACATTTCTTACATTTGCCTCGTAAGTACATGTGTTCCCTGTGATCCTGTTCATGGTTCTCTTTTTTCTTCTTCCCTGGTAGAAGCTGACAGCTTCCAGTACAGCCTGTAACTACTGCAGCCAAAATACGTGTCTCGACACTAAATTATTCTTCTGGGCTCCATATTCATCTTTGCTAAGTGGGTATCTCCATTCACATGTCTCAAAAGCACTTCAAATTCTAAATTTTAACTAAATGTAAATTTGTCTCATAAAGGGATTCCTTCTTCATTATTCCTTAGTCAGGTAGCACAATCCTAACTCAGTGCAGAAAGCAGACATACTCTCAGTACATCGGTCATAGGGGGACTTAATATAGGGAAAAGGTGCCTGCAAAAATTTTGAAATGGCTGTGGACCTTCCCCCATTCTACTGCGTTCCAAGTTCATACCACTTGACCTTGGAGCCACAGATGGGGAGTTGTCGCTCCTGCCCTCTCTCATTCACAAAGGGAGTGACCTGCCACCCAAAAGTGGGGCCACCTGATGCCAAAATTCACCTCCATCAGATCCTGCTAGGGCTCTGGAAAGGTGACTTCTGTCTCACTTATGCTTTCCAAACTCTGATTAATATATCTAACCAGGAAAAACTAACTCACATACCAAATGCAGACAATAAAGGAACTGGCAATACAGATTTTAGTTTTCTGGACTCCACACTGAAGGAGGCTCACGTGGAAAGCAAGAGAGCCAATTCATCTACCAATCAGATTAAGGGCACCCACACCCACCTATGTACTGGAGCCAAAAAACGGAAGGCATTAAGGATTTCTTGCTTTTCCTCATTCATTCATGACTGATCAGTAGTCTTATCTGCAGCAAAACTGCCGCAGGCTTGCCTTCCCGGACTCTTAGCTCGGCTTCTGTAATAGCATCTTAGTAGTTACCCAATATTATCTTAACTCCCCACCTTTATACTTCATAATTCCACTCTGTTCTATTCCTAAATTTTATTATGGTATCCTTTAGGTCTTGAAGCTCTTTATCCTGAAGGCGATAAGGGATTCATTCAAGGTTTTTCAGTATTGTAGTAGAGGCAGAGGAAGTAATGTCCTCCTGATCCCCGGGCATGACATGCAAAGCCACAGATGACCTTCTGCTAACATCTCCAGACTACTTTCTGTCCCTCATCTCTGTGTGCTCCAGCCATGCCTAAGTATTTGCCATTCCCCAAATTTGCAATATTATTTCTCACAACCTGATTTTGCAGAAGTTACTCTATCTACCTAGAAATCTTGCCCTCTCCACCTCTCACCCAGCTGAATCCTATCTTCCCTCAATTCTCATCTCAATAAACCACCTCCAGTGAACAAGACCAACCCAAGCACAGATTATTTCTATTAATTAGTATCAATACATCACTGGTCACAGTATGTAGGAATTATTTGCTTACAATTAAGTCTACCCATTTACATGATAGCTACACCTAAGTCCATAGACGGCAGATTGCATGACTTATTTGCCTCCATATTTGGAAAACAGTACGTGCTCAGTAAAATATTGGTTGCTGGAAGGAAGGCAGAACTGGAAAGTTAAGCAAACTGGAAAGAGGTTTAAGATAAAAGCAGGAAAACCATACAGAGGCTATTGCTATCAGCCAAATGAGAATGATTTTTTTTTAAATTTCTAACTTATGTTTCATAATATTAATTTTTTAAACAATGACATTTTAATAATATTTTGCTAGGAGTAAAAGTATCTTGATGAAAGTTATATTATCTTAGTGTTCTCTAATTTTGAAAGGTTTGAAAACAAAGATATATTTAAATTGACAAAATAGAGAACTATACTTTTTTCTATTAAAAATATTAATTTTCTATTAAAAATAATAACAAACAGGGGCACCTGGATGGTGCAGTCAGCTAAGCATCTGACCTTTGGCTTCAGCTCAGTTGTGATCTCAGGGTCATGAAATCAAGCCTGCGACAGCCTCTGTGCTCAGCAAGGAGTCTGCTTATAACTCTCTCTCTCCCTCTCCTTCTGCCCTCCCCACCACTCACCCTCTCTCTAAAATAAATAAACTGTATATCCCAATATATGCTACATTCACTTTTTTTTTTAGTTTTTACTTAAATTACAGTTAGTCAGCACACAGTATAGTATTGGTTTCAGGGTACAATATTGCGATTTAACACTTGCATACATCACCCTGTGCCCAGAATTCACATTACATTTAGCTCTGTTGTAATGTTTATATAATCTAAACTCAGAGTTCTGTGCAAAACCCTACAAAACAACAACTAGGGTTTATTGGAAAAAATGCAGATAGATACATAATATGCATAGACTTCATCAGGGATACATCAGATAAAAGAAAGAAAGGAACCTAATAAAAAGAGCAGAGCAGTTTTACATATGTTAAAAATACATAAGCCTACAAGAAATATGGAGCTTTACCTCAAAAAAGACCCACAGTTCCATTGAGGAAGTGAAATTCAAAAGGGTTACAGCTTGTAAGTTATTTCAAAGTGGTAGAGGGATTATTGGAAATGTCACAAAAAAACTGAAATACCACGGGAGGAACGCTGTGCATCGTCACATATGCAGTGAGCGGAAGCAGCAGTAAATATTTGTGTGTGTTGTACGTGTGCTGTGTGTCTAAGGTCCCCTAGGTACAGTTTGCCATACTCTATTGTTTCCACCGTATAAACTGTGCAAAAACAAACTCAGAAATCTGTGTGGTGCTCAGAATATTCCCTGATACATCAACTCAGTTCGGGGCAGATACACCTTTTCGAAATGAGCATGATAGCTGAACCGAGTATAAATAGCTACTTGAAAAATAAAAGTGGGAGAAAGTAGGTTCTATGCTCAAGTAAGTTGAGAAAATAAGTGGATTAAGCCATGGTGAATTTTTTGCTAGTAGGAAATTTCATAAACTCTATAGCTAATGTAAATTCTGAAACTTCATGAAGGCAGTGAGTTGGCAATATTTTCCAAAATTACTTGATCTTGCAAGCTCCCCTGTTATTTTGCAGTGGGGAAAAAATAAATAAACATCTCCTAAAAATGGTAGTCCATCTAGCACAGTTTAATAAATGCTTCTCTTTGGTAATGTTTTATATTTATTGTTACTAAATATAAAACAAGGATTTCACTCATAAGAGAAATCTAGTATGATATAACTCAATTTTGTGTGTATTAAAAGAAGAACGGCAATAAATTTTCAAAAACACCATTAATGTGTCTTACAATGCTGGCTGTATTTCTTCTGGCTCATAGACAATGAAACTATGGCAGGCAATTAAAATGTCTTCTTGGAGGTGACAAAATGTCATCTTTCAGCATAATTAACCATACAATCAAGGTTTTATAAATCTGAACCAAATAATTAAATCTGAGATATTAACAGCATATGGTTTTCAGAGATTTCAGTGTGATCATCGTCTCTAATTTTTTTTTTTTTGTAAAAAGTTAAAAGAGGGGCTCCTGGGTGGCTCAGTGAGTTAAGCATCCAGCTCTTGGTTTCAGCTCAGGTAGTAATCTCACAGTCAAGAGATCAAGCCCTGTATGGGTCTCCACACTGACCCAGAGTCTGCTTCAGATTTTCTCTCCCTTCCCCCCACTTCCCCCTCACTCTCTTTCTTTCTCAAATAAATAAAACCTTAAAAAGCTAAAACGAAGTGGATTTCATTTTCAATCACTAATTTTTAGCTATTGTATAATTCTATATAGATTACACAATATATATAAGTTTTACAAAGTAAGGATAATTATGCATTTACATATTTAGGAGAAGAGCATTACATGCAGTGGGAACAGAAGAAACTCATGGGAAAATCCCTAATGTGGGTGTCAGCTAGCATGTGAGTTTGACTATGGTCAGGTTTCCATGAAGGCAAACAGTGAGAAGTGAGTTTGGTAAAGAGAAAAAGAGGAGTCAGACACACTGGTTGAATAGAAGATATTTTACAAGTGATTGCACATGGTGATTTTTGAGAAAGATGGACAAATCAAAGATACTCTGAATTTTAAATCAAGCAAATGGAACGATGATGACACTAGCAGAAGTAAGTAGCCCAAAATCAAGAACTGACTCAGGAAAAGGATTATATAGAGTTGACTATCTGATGCTTAAACAATTCAATAGATTTCTTCCCTGTTGCTTACTTACTAGGTAATTCATTCTTTACATAAATCCAAAACAAAAGAAAGAAAGGATTTCCATGTAATTTAAGTTTGTTCCTTGTAAATAGCTCCAATAAGAAGTTTTAAAGTCAAGGTAATTAATGCTGGCTGTTGTAATAGTTAACACCAATATTTCAGCAGCTTAACAACGGTGATGTATTTACTGCTTGCTCAAATCACAGTTCCTTGTAGTTGGCAGGCTAATGTGCGCAAGGAGTTGAAGGAGTGAGCTCTGCTCTGTGCAGTTATTCAGAGACCTAGGCTCCTTCCAATGTAGTTCTGCCATCTGCAACATGAGACCCCACAGACATTCTGCAACTATATATCAATGAGAGGAAAAAGTGGGTAGGATCATAGGGGAGGTAACATAATGTGCATCATTTCTACCCATATTGTGTTAGCTAGAATTCAGTCACAAGCCCTGAGTACTAGGGATGGCTGGAAGATACTGATTTAGACCAGTGCTCAGAGTGATACATAGTACTGTCTCTGTTGCAAAACGGAAAGAAGATAAAGCCCTCTTCACCTATATAACTGAGAACTTCAAATAAACGCTGGAATAATTATTTCTTATTGTCCCTATCATCAGTAGCCATGAACCATACGAAGTTAAAACCAGCAATAGTCATAGCAAGAAAAGGACATTATATAAAATTTTATAACCAGAAGCTTAATTAATCTGTAACTTTGCCACTATCTTTCAAACTTAGCTTAAACAAAACATTCAGAAACTCTAATAACTAGCATTTACTGGTCATGGCTAGAAGAAGCAAAGTTGCTAAGGTAGAGGCTTATGTCCAAACTCGTTAAAATGCATACATTAAATATGTATAATATTTTGCTATATCAGTCACATTTCAAAGTTAAAAACTGGGTTTTGCCTACTTATTGATTTTTTTCCTTTTGAGGTCAGGGTAAATAGAGTTTATATTAATGCCACATGGTGTTTAAATATGAGTGAAAATAAAACTTTTCCAGGCATGATCACAGAAACTCTGCAATGGAGAAATATCAAGTATCAGTGAATAAAAAATGAACCCCATCCTGAACCCTTTGATAAACTGTAGCTCTACCTACATCAGTTCCCCATTTGGAGCATAGTGTACCTATATCATCAAATATTCTCCCTGTGTTTCAGGTATTTTAAATTGAAGCATTATTTCCTGGATTCTAAATTCAAAGCAATTGAGACAAAACAAATTTAATATCCTGACCAAAAAGGCAGTGTACCTATTTCAAGAACATCCCCGTGTGCATGCACGTGTGCGGGCGCGCACGCACACACACGCACACACACACACACACACACGCACACACACACATACACACACACACACACACATCTCTTTGAAGCAGGAATAAACCTGGGTGCCTGGTTTGCTGTGACATCAAAGAATGGCCTCTAGGGAGCAAGTTGTCTCCCTTGAAAACTTGACAAGGAAAATCCAGTCTCTCTCATCCTGCCAGCTTCCCAGTTCCACATGCTTCTGCCTCTGATTCGGTATTGCCCTGCAATTTGTGTCTCCGGAACATCACCCGCATCTCACAGCCTTCCAGCGCATCTGGATTGGCCAGGGGGAAGCCGAGGAGGAGCCGCTTGGAACGTTTTTTTTTTTCTTCACACACCATAAAATCAGCAGCAGCTACTAACACTCAGAGCAACGCTTCAGGTTGGAGCTAATACCTCTGAGAGGCAGCCGATGAGAACATGTGCACACAGATTCAGCTCCTAGTGGTACAGCAGCTACTGGGAGAGTTCTTTTTGAAAAGACCTGATTGAATGCCTAAGACTAAAGTTAAGGCAGGCGGGCGGGCGTGGCGGCGGGCGTGAGGACAAAAGAGCAAAGAGCAGACTCTTTGAACTGAGAATGAGCATTTCAGAAGCCTCAGCTTTTTAAAGTGAAGGGGCTCAGCGCTTCACCCGGAAGGCAGGAAAAGCTCCATTTCCAGCCTGGGGAGCATGTGACACTGACTTACAAAAGGCATGCCAATTTTAGCCTCAGAACTTTCGGGCAGACAAAGACGTGGAGAAAATCAGAGGCTACCTGACCCGAGAGATTGAAACAGTGCGAAGGGAATCTGCAGCTACTCGGGGCACGATGAACTCCACCATCCACCACGGAATGCACACTTCTCTCCACTTCTGGAACCGCAGCACCTACGGACAGCACGCCAACGCCAGTGAGTCCCTTGGCAAAAGCTACTCTGATGGAGGGTGCTATGAGCAACTTTTTGTCTCTCCTGAAGTGTTCGTGACTCTGGGGGTCATAAGCTTGTTGGAGAATATTCTGGTGATTGTGGCAATAGCCAAGAACAAGAACCTGCATTCACCCATGTACTTCTTCATCTGTAGCCTGGCTGTGGCGGATATGTTGGTCAGCGTCTCCAATGGCTCAGAAACCATTGTCATCACCCTGCTAAACAGTACGGACGCGGACGCACAGAGTTTCACCGTGAATATTGATAATGTCATTGACTCAGTGATCTGTAGCTCCTTGCTTGCATCGATTTGCAGCCTGCTTTCAATTGCAGTGGACAGGTACTTTACTATCTTTTATGCTCTCCAGTACCATAACATCATGACGGTTAGGCGGGTTGGGATCATCATAAGTTGCATCTGGGCAGCCTGCACGGTTTCGGGCATTCTGTTCATCATCTACTCGGACAGTAGTGCTGTTATCATCTGCCTCATCACCATGTTCTTCACCATGCTGGCTCTCATGGCTTCTCTCTATGTCCACATGTTCCTCATGGCCAGACTGCACATTAAGAGAATTGCAGTCCTTCCCGGCACTGGCGCCATCCGCCAAGGTGCCAACATGAAGGGTGCAATTACCTTGACCATACTGATTGGGGTCTTTGTTGTCTGCTGGGCCCCATTCTTCCTCCACTTAATATTCTACATATCTTGTCCTCAGAATCCATACTGTGTGTGTTTCATGTCTCACTTTAACTTGTATCTCATCCTGATCATGTGTAATTCCGTCATCGACCCTCTAATTTATGCACTCCGGAGCCAAGAACTGAGGAAAACCTTCAAAGAGATCATCTGTTGCTATCCTCTAGGTGGCCTTTGTGATTTATCTAGCAGATATTAAATGGGGACAGAGGAGGCACTAAAAACATACATCAGAGACTTCTTCATTCTCACACAACCAGAACAATGTGTTTCGACAACAGCTTCTTCTTCTGCGTAAGGCATGAGTTGAGAATATCCACTGCATAAATTTAAGTTTATGATGTTCTGATATGAAAAAAAGTTCAAGTCTCTGTACATTTCTAATGTCATGCTACTTTTTGGCTGTACAATATCATGCATTTAGAGGTTGTAGGCACTATGAATTTATACACAAGAAAAAAAAGCTCTTCTTAAAAGCATAACAGTGTTTCTTGTTATTCACGAGGCTTTGACACTTTGTTTTAGGAACATAGAAATCACAGAATCATTAAATATATTCTAATAAGTGGCTTCTTATATTACACTATATAACATGAAATGTGGAGATTTGATTGTAACACTTGGGTGGAAATATTAATGACTAGATGTTTGGTCATTAAAACAATCAACTGAAATTTTAAGTAATAAAATGTGTTCATTCTCCCTGTGGTCACAATAGAAATGATGCTCTCCTGTTAAGAGAAAAACAGCTTAAAAGAATAAAAAACTCCAAGATTCTGAGCCATAAAACTATGTCTTTTTCTCAAAGACAAAGAGATTAATTTGCCCAAACAAACAGTCTGATATTCCACAAAGACAATTCAGTTTGGGGTAGAGGGAGACCTCAATTACAGGGATTAAAGTATTCTGGACAATTTAAGTTAACATATCAAGCTGAACTTCCTGATACCAAACTATTCCTAACCATTATTTAAAAAATCAAAGAATAAGGTCTTTCCATCCCTTTAACCAGGTACCCAGCATTCTGCTGCAATGTCCGGAAAACAGGGTGCTGCCCTGAGAGATCTAGCTTCTGATCTCTAAAGAGCTACACACTTAGCAGAGTTCTTTCACTCTTCACATGGAAGTGACTGGCTGTTGATTTATTGCTCATTTGCTGCCCTAGAGTTTAAGTATTCATTGTTAAGGGTTTTAACTTTACAAACCAAATCTATAGCACACATATATCCACACCATATTTGTAAATATCTAAAAATAAGGGAGCCTCTGATGCAGATACACGACAAGCCGAATGGAAGGCACTCCCTGAATCCTCTGAGGACTTCATAACGTAAATCAGCCTTCCACAACCACATTTTGGAAAGTAAATGCTTGTTTCTTCCAAAATCCTCCCACGGATTTGGCCACTGAGTAACAAAATCTCTACTTTCCAATTTATAGGTATTTGAAAATTAAGAGAGAGAAAATATATTGGGCTGAGGGTTATCAGTAAACTATCCTTTGCTTTAATTTAGAGTGTCTTCACGTGCTTATGGGCAGAGATCACATGCAAAGGTATTTCTTAAATCAAATAGGAATGTTTTACATATTGACAAGTCCCAAAAAACTTTTCAGCATTCCTGTGGAAACATTACTTAACAGCAGAATGGTGAAGTTCAAGTTTACAAATAAAAGGTGGTACTTGATTCACTATGATTCCTCTCTTTTGATGCAAAAATTAGTGTGAGGATGTAAACACAGACTGCTCTAACAGAACCCAAAGCTGTAGCAGGACACAGATGGTGTTTTTGTTTTTGCTACTATTCCTGTGCATTCTCTCACATAGTGAGTTTGAAAGGTCCCAGGGACCGGAGATAGGGAAGAGAGGGTTCTAAGCATGCCCCTTCTAGTGTGCTGGCTGTCTAGTCTATGCCTCCTTCAATGTCATCTCAAGTGCTGCCTTGTCCATTGGGAACTAGCCCACTTCTCGCATGGAAAAGAAATCTGGCTCTTTCCTCTTCCTTTCTACACCTCCTCTTGGGGCTGTTTACAGAGTCACGGTGAGTGTTCATCGTGAACCTGCCTGCCCCACCAGTCTCCTCTCTATGCCTAGGGTACGAATTAGGATTCAGTGTCTTTAAGTGCTAAGACTGCGTCTTACTCATTTTTCCTGTTCTCCAAACATCCCTCTATGACACTATTCCCTCGTTCTCCAGTAAAACCAAGTTTCTCCCAGAGGGAAATATCATTACCACCCAAAGTATATAGTTCACATTAGAGCTCACTCATGGTGGTATATAATTTATGTGATTTGACAATTGTATAATGATATGTATCTACATTACCATACAAAATATTTTCACTGCCTTAGAAATCCTCTGTAGCCTACCTATTCATTCCTCCTTCACCCCTAAATCCTGGCAACCACTGATCCTTTTACTGTCTCCATAGATTCGTCTTTTCCAGAATGTCAAACAGTTGGCATCATACAGTATATAACCTTCTCAGATTGGCTTCTCTCACTTGGTAATATGCATTTAAGATTCCTCCATGTCTTCTCATGGTTTGGTAGCTCATTTCTTTTTGTGCTGAAGAATATTCAATTGTATGGATGTAACACAGCTTATCCATTTATCTACTGAAGAACATCTTGGTTGCTTCCAGATTTTGGCCATTATGAATAAAGCTGCTATAAACATTTTTGTGTGGACAGAAGTTTTTAATACCATGCCAAGAATTGGGAATTTAGGGATGCCTGGGTGGCTCAGTTGTTAAGCATCTGCCTTCAGCTTAGGTCATGATCCCAGAGTCCTTTCCCTTTCCCACTGCCCCTGCTTGTGTTCCCTCTCTTGTTGTATCTCTCTCTCTCTCTGTCAAATAAATAAAATCTTTAAAAAAAAGAAGTAGGAATTTATTTTGAAAAACTTCAGCATAAATACTGTGATGTATGTGTCCACCCTTTAATATTGTGTTAAGGGTGATCAGTTAGTATTTGAATTATGCTGGTACGAAACATACATCTAGCACGTAATTCAAATACTGGTAAGGCATATACTCTCCAGATGTGAAAGCAGTATCAGATACCTTTACTGAAATTTTCACCAGAAAATTCAATTAATAAGTATCAGGTATATTAGAAATTATTTTTCATTGGCAAAATGAGTGATTTTTGAGACCTGCAGTTGACTTAAAAAGTTGTATAGTGATGACCATAACTTGCATGAACAGGTGTAAGTTTCTGCCCACTTAGCAGCTAGCCTGACCCGCAGACAGTATGTCCAAAGTTCTTAATAGTCCCATGCTTCAAAAGTCCCGCCTGCTTCAAAAGTCTCTGTTGCCCACACTAAGTATTTTGAAATTACTAAAAAATATCTTTGAAGAATTTTTAAGAACATGTGAATAAATACAACTTCTGCCTTACACCACCAGGAATACACATATTCAGTATGACACTAACTAAAAAGAAAGTACCACTGGGAAGAGATCTTAGAGGTCATTACCTCATCCAATCCTCTAAGCAGACTAAGAGAAATTGTTTAATGTCACATTCATAATCAGTGGCAGCACCAAAACCTGAGACCTAGTTCCTGACTCCCCAGCCAGATTTCCCTGAACCAAACCTCAAGAACCTTCTTCTATAGACAAGTACCACTTCCCAGTCATAAAGAAACTCTAGGATTGAATCCTGGTTACACCACTACTTAGCTGAGAGATTTCACTGAAGTTGGTGTTCTCATTGTTAAATGTACGTAACAATACCTGTCTGCTAGGAATCTTAGAAGGATAAAAGGCAATTATAAGGTCAAGGTTGTAAATTTCCACAGAATTGTGCTCAATATATATACAGACACTCAAAAATGGCAATTATTATTTTTTTAAATGCAAAATAAATGAATAAAGCCAGGCATGAATGAAAATTTACTAGTTTTGGTATTTTTTTCAGACTCAACATGATCAATAAAATCCCAGGCTCAGGCCTAACTGTATATCTTTTCTTAAATCGCATTTCATAATTTCCTTGAGTTTGACGGAATGTTCTGTATAAACTGATGTATTTAAACATACTGGATAAATGCACATACCTGTTAAAAGGATAATCTGCTATCACCAATAAAGCTAATTGTTTTAAAATTTGCAGTGCCACATTCGATAATGAAAAAGGCTAATTAGAAGGACAATGTGCCAAACATGCAATAACCAATTAGCCCATTTCTTCAAAGATTAATTGACTCTCATTAAGCTTTATGTCACAAATTTAAATGGTAACACATGCACAAAAAGAAACATTATCCAAGCTGATAGCACTGATATTAAATGTACACCCTTGAAAAATACTACAAATAATGAATTTACACTCACATCTTGATGCTCACTTACTGGTCTATCACATATTGATCAGAGCTAAATGCATGAGAGTAAAAAGAGCATACGGTTTGGACTAAGGCATATTGGGTTCAGATATCAAATTTATCATCTTTGCGCAAGTCCCTTTGCTAAGCATCTACAGTCTGAAGATAATAATATCTATCATCTAATATGGTTAATGATAAATATTAATGTAACATTAGATCATTGGTTTAAAGGATCTAGTATAGAGCTGGTCACTCTAGGTATCTATCACTGTAGTGATCGATCAAATTACACTCATAGATTTATCAGAGTTTAGTTTCTAGAAGGTGTTAAACAGTAGTACAGACTTGGAGAGCCTCACATCCCTAGCAGGAGAGGCAGGAATCCACTCAAATGTGTTTTCAGCATTTCACTTATTTCTAACAAGTGAAGCAAATAAGGGTAAATCTCTATATTTACTATTTTAATATAAAGACATTTGCAACATTTCCAAAAAATCAGGGGAGGTAGTGGGTGGAGTTGGTAGCAAAACACATGCTGTTTTCAATGGCTTAAGTAATGTAATTCTTGGGTGAGACAATTGGTTTAATATTATACTTCACAACATAGAAATATATGACAAATACTCCTTTGCATGTATTCAATATTACATGAAAATTTAATGAATATAATACATTTATTTTGTAACATGCTTAGTGAGAGGGTACAGGCAAAAGATATATTTGCAAGGAACAAATAAAGGATTCCTAATATAATTTAGCTGCCACTTTCGAGGGTGGGGGATTTGATTTGTGATAGTCATGGTTGAATCTGGCTCTAGGTTAATAGAATTAATAATCACAGTTCACAATTATTAGTGGTGCTTTTGCTGCCAAGAGACATCTGGAAGCCCCACAAATACAGAGAGCCAAGAGGAAAATTTCAGCAACTCAATCAGTAAATTATTTGGTGAGGTTTTATATGGGGCTCAGCTGCAAATGAAACTCTTACAGTTTGATTTCTAAACCTAACATTTTAAACAGAGAAAGAAATTTCACTGTTAAATTCAAACCACCATTGCCTATAATTAAAAATGAAAATGTAACAATAGGCTTGGAGGAAAAAAAAACCCACTAAAGCTAAAAAGTTTATTTGCAGCAAGTTTCCCTCTTCAGGTCAAAATGTGTTTCATTTGTAATACCAAAGTTTCAAAATGGCCCCATTCAAAATAATGCATGCATATTTCATACAAATGCTACAATATCCTGAGATTTCATTAAAAATAACACATTATTCCTATTTTTGTTGGCTTCTTTCATTCAATTAGAAGCAAGGCTTCAGAGTCGTTTCGTATGTGTGATTTTCTTTACACTGTACAATTTATAAAATGTTGGTATTTGTGGTCTGGATATAATTTTTACCTGTTAGTTATAGAGCTAGTAGCTATTTACTACCAATACTGGAAAGAAAGTCTACACATTTTCACTTTGCCCTACCTCTACCCTTCTTCTCTGAGACATCACATCTCTACCTTTCCCACATCAGGGTCTTATTTTCACCTAAAACAATAAGGCTACAACAGAAGTGTTCGTGACACAAGTCTTGTTCCTTGTTTTTTCTCTACGATTTCATTATTTCATATTCTCTCTGGAACAGAAACTCAAAACTACAGTCACTTTGCCCTCACACGCCAAAATCAGATGAAATTCATGAGATTTTGAATAAAGATCAGAACATAAACCTGACACAAATGCCTTTGCCTTTTTGTCTGTACCATGGAGAGGTATGGACAGAAAACAGACTCCCATGAAGGCATAATTCTTGTTGGGCAAAACAGGGAGGCAAGGAACAACTAATTTGTTTGGAGTTGGTGGACTTTTTGAAGAAACCTACTTAATATCCAGGTACAAAGGGGACTGGGATATACATATAAATTCAGTTGTCTTAAGTATGTACACAGACAGCGGAAGTTAAGTGTATGAGGACCTTCAGTGCGCTGAGCCAGCAAGTCCTTCTTCCCACTGTCTTCAGTCTCATTCCTGTGAGGCTTTCATCCCCATTACTGCACAAAAGCTGTTCTAGCTAATATGACCAAGGTACTTCCAATTATGAAATTTGGTGACAGTTTTGTTCTTATTTTATTTGGACCAGCATACACTTGAAATCGTTGGTCACTGCTCGCCCCCCCCACCACCACTGCCTTGCTTATTTGGCTCACAGCACACCCAAATCCTTGGCTTTCTTCCTACCTCAGAAGCATCTTCTCGGTCACTTTGCAGATTCCTCCTCTCTCCTTCAAATGCTTATCAGCTAGATCCCTCAGAATTCAGTACTTTGTACAGCTCTCTTTTCTATACACACTCCTTTGGTCATTTCAAGCCGTCTCAAAGCATTAAATGCTACCACTATTCTGAAGACTCCCAAATGTATAGCTTCAAGTTAGATCACTTCAACTATTTTCTGAACATCTTCAATGATGTCTTTTTTTTTTTTAGATTTTGTTTATTTATTTGACAGAGAGATAGAGCCAGAGAGCACAAGCACAGGGAATGGCAGAAGGAAAGGAAGAAGCAGGCTCCCCGCTGAGCAAGAAGCCTGATGCGGGGCTTGATCCCAGACCCCTGGGATCATGACCTGAGCTGAAGGCAGATGCTTAACCATCTGAGCCACCCAGGCCCCCAACAAGGGCTTTCTAAGACAAATTCTGTCTTAGTCAATATAGGTTACTTTAACAAATTACCAAATGTTGCTTAAGCAACATTTATTTCTCGCAGTTCTGGGGGCTAGGAACAAATGGCACCAGCCAGTTCAGTTCCTGGTAAGAGCCCTCTTCCTGGTGTCAGATGGCAGCTGTCTAGCTGTATTGTCACATGGCAGAAAGAGAAAAGGGCTAGCTCTGTTCCTCTTTTTATGACAGGCATCCTGTCATGGGAACCCCATGCTCATCACCTAGTTACCTCCAAAAGGCCCATTCTTGAAATATCACAACAGGAAGGCGCCAACATGTGAATTTTAGGGGGACACAAATATTCAGTCCATAGCGAATCCTAAACTTACAAATCTATTTTTCATTTTTTAGAGAGAGATGGAGGCAGGGGCAGAGTGAGAGAGAGAATCTCACGCAAGCTACATGTCCAGCATGGTCTCACAACCCTGAGATCACAATCTGAGCCAAAATCAAGAATTGGACACATAACTGCCTGAGCCACCCAGGCACCTCACAAGTCTATTTTAAATCCCTAGTTTTCCCACTCAAAATTTCTCCTCTCACTGCCGTGCCCATGTCAGATGATGGCAACTGGACCTTTCCAGTTCATCAGAATGAAATCTCTGAAGTCACCACTAACTTCTCTTTGTTTTATACTCCATTTTGGATTCATCAGGATATATTATTGGTTATTATCATCAAAATATTAATATCCAGTGTCTTCCCTATAGCACCTAAAATGGAGTTTGTCCATAAGAAGAGCTCAATAGATATTTGATAGGTGGAGGAAGGAAGAAATATGAAAAGAGAGCAAAAGCCAGCATTGGGTGCCCTGTTAATAGTAGTATTTACGAGGTTTCTGAACAAAAAATAGGGCATGAAGTCATGATCACAGAGGCAAGAAACTAGAGAAGGGGGTTATAACTGAAGCCCAGAGAGGAGTAAGTTTTCAGGAATGAGGTGTCAGTCATTTCAGCAAAGAAAGAACTGAAAGATGTTCTGAAAATTTTCCAACTAGAAATTTAGTGTATTTCATTTGAGAATGGAATTGCAAACATGAATGAGGTTTTGATGAAAAGATTAAAAAACAGGAAACCATGAGAAGAAGAGTCAATTTCCAGTAAAATATTGAAGCATCTACCAGATACTTTGGGTCTTATCTGGAAAACAGAAGTAGAATGGAAGACACAGGAGTATATGAACAGAGTATAGACTCTTCTATTAACAAGCTTGACTGAACAGAATGAGGCATATACTATTGAGGGATAATTTTCTCAAAATGAATTAGCTTCAAGGAAGATTATATCCAGAGGCAAAGAGCCAACAGAGACTAAGAAGCTGAAAATACTGAATATTTACTGAAAACTCAGTAGTACAACTAAATCATTTTCCTGTAATTTTCCATAAATGGTTTACCCTTCTTTGAGTTCTTTTTATCCTAGTTGCACCAAGAAGTACCTCTGTGAACAGGTTTACTTAGAAACCCAGGTACACCAGCAGATGAAATGGAATTTTAACATCTCCCAAACCCCAGAGGGCAGATGACAAGCTCAGTACTCACCGGGGACAGCGGCATTAGTAGGATCTATGCACATGCAACCTTTTCTGTTCAGAGCGGGAGGCGCCTTCAAAATTTCTTTCTTTCATTCAAGGCTGGAATGAACTTCACTCCTAACTCAGCAGGGGCTACCCATTCCTAGATGACTGGCCTACATCTCAAACAGGAAAGCAGCAGCGCCCGCTGCCAGGGATAGCAAACCTCAGGACCAGCAGAGACATGCTGCAACGACTCATAACCGTGTACTTTCTGCAGCAGAAGGAGGAGAATCAGCCCTCTTGACCAGTGGGAATGCAGAGACTTGCACGGGACGGAGCAGGGGTGATGTCAGCACGCACACGTACAAATACGGCCAACTGCATGAAAAAGCTGTACTTGAATAAGATCCTGACTTAACTGCCCTCGTATTAAAGTCCTCCTCCACAATCACAGCAGAGGGCCAACAAGCCACAGGCGTGTCCTAATGAGCACTGATCCCCTTACCACCTCTTCCTTTATTAGCACTGGGATCACCTCAGCTGAAGGCATAAGAAATGCTTATTTTTGCTGAATTCATTCATTTTGGTACCTTGGTAACTAGTCCTACATTGTATTGTTAGCATTTTTATTTAGATATTTTGTTACATAATAGATTTTATGGTAAACTTCTGAAAATAGAGGACTCAGTCATATGTAATTAGTACAGATAAAAGGAAGATGATCAAATTCAGAGAGGCTGAAATGGAGTTAAATAATGAACATTAAAGAGGCATTCATCTTTGAAGGAAAATATGAAATAATATATACAGAGAATTCTAAAGGACATTGAACATCCACACATATACATAAACACCCACACTGGTATCCAGAAGTGTAGAAAATGAGCCAGTTGAGATGAATTTATTTAAACCAGTAATTTCCTAAAAATGGTTTTGTAAACTGTTGCACTTATTCTGTTATTTATGGAACACTGAACTTCTCTGTCATTACCTTCAAAATAACGGTAAATAAATTGCCAAGAGGAAGTTTCTCGGAAGTTTGATTAGTGAAGGTTGTCCATTTGATGTTGTAGGTCTAGAAAACCATGCCAGCTGAGCGTTTAATCAAGCAGCTTTAGGAAGAAGGATCAATTAACCAGAGAAACGGAAATAAAAACTCTTCAATAAAAGTCTACCATTTTTTTCAACGAGTTCCAAATAAATGGCAATGAGAAGTCAGAAAATGAGCAGGTTGGCACATCACTTGGCAGACGGCACTGTAATGGTGAAGTTTAATGAAAACATAGGGGAACTTTAGGAATCAAGACTGTCTGGCTAAAGATAGAGAAAATGTGGAACACCAGATTTGAATTTTATTCTAATCACAAGGGGATGAAAACTTTAGAGAAGCAGAAGAAACAGAGTATGGCCCCAAATTTGTTTATCTTGCTTCAAGTGTGCTGTCAATTACAAGCACTGTCCTCAGCCTGGAGGTCACATTCTCAGATTACCAAATCGTTCTGGGTGTCAGAACTGGCACTGCTCCTTCAGAGACCGAGGGCAGGTCTGTGAGAGGCCCCCTGCACCTACAGAAGGGTCTCTGCAAGCTGCGGCTGGCCACCAGTTCTAACAGAATTTTCATTCCCTTGTCCCTCTCCTTAGAGAAGGTATTAGGAACTCTCTGAGATATGTTTCTCCTTGCATGTTGTTTGTTTGTTTTTACACAACATAAAGAACAAAAATGATCCTTTCTAAATGAGGGCTAGAATCACTAGGATATTTGCCAAAAAGACATATTCTTTCCAATTGTTTCAGATAACATGTCTATTAACCAGGAAGAAACAACTAGATGCCCGTGAAATTTACAAAAGTGTCTGTACTCACAATCCCTAGTACATCATGAAAAGACAAAGAATTTATTTTTTTTCTTTTTTTTAGATAGAGGGTACAAATGGAGGGGGGTGGAGGAGCAGAGGGAGAGGAAGAGAGATCATCTTAAAGTAGACCACACATCTAGCACAGAGCCCGACATGGGGCTTGATCTCACAAACCTGTGATCATGACCTGAGTGGAAATCAAGAGTCAGATACTTAACTGACGGAAACACCCAGGTTCCTGGAAAGAATATTTTCACAGCAGCAACAGAGGATTCTTGGCCTGCGAGGAAACTCTCATGGATCTTCTACAGCACCCCAATTCTTACCCAGGAGTAAGTAAACTACATCATGTTGTCAAACATACTATAACCCCTGAATTAGAAAGGTCTTTGCCACGAGGAGCCTGGGTTGCTTTATGGGCCTGTCATTTCACAGGATCTTGGTTCCACCCTACATCCTGAGAAAATCTTCATCTAGAACACTCTAGTTAGCTGGTACCAACTCCATATTTGTCAAGCTTCATCTCCACAATGGACAAGAAACCATGTTTTATTTATTTATTTATTTTTTTAAAGATGTTATTTATTTATTTGACAGAAACACAGCGAGAAAGGTAACACAAGCAGGGGGAGTGAGAGAGGGAGAAGCAGGCTTCCCGCTGAGCAGGGAACCCGATGCGGGACTCGATCCCGGGTCTTCGGGACCATGACCTGAGCCGAAGGCAGTCGCTTAACCAACTGAGCCACCCAGGTGCCCCAAGAAACTGTTTTAAAGTGATAATCATTATGTATTTTGTAAGGGAAAATTCAATATTTTGAAGGTTCACAGATTCTCAATTTACAAAGACACTGTGTGAAAACAGTGACTAATGTAGTTGCTGCCGAGGGGTGCCGTCTGGTGCCGCTGTCCCAGGTGCACATCCCTTAGTTGTCTTCACCTTTCCACATCCCTTTCTGGAGTCTGTCTTCTCTTACAAAGCTCCATTACTGTTAGTTTGCTGTTTCCTACATGGTCTCCTTCTTTTCAGTCCAGGGCACCCAGATTCTCCCTGGCAAATCTTCTTTTACTCACATTCTTTGAGAATTCTCACCTAATCTATTCAATGATGAAGTATACACATCTGTCAATATAGAGTTAGAGGCATTCCTTTCTCTTACAATTGTTACAGTAATTGTTATCTACTGTAACAATTGTTCTCAATTATGACTATAATGTAGAATACCACCTTAAACTGATTTAAAGAATGAAGAGCATTATCGCTCACATACTTTAACACGTCATCAAAACAGGAGTGGCTTCTGTGTGTACACAGATCTTCTCACGGATTAATTCTTGGTGACTTTACAACAGGCCAGTGTCCTTTGTTGAATTCCCTTAGATTTCACTTTTTCCATATGGTTATAACATTGCAACAAACATCAGCTCTCCTTTCTAACTGCCTGTTGATAAAATTAAGGAACATACATCTGAGCTTCTTCTCTATCCATCTAGGCGCTACTTAACGGTCAGTTATTTTAGCTGTTGAATGAGGATGATCACTTACGAGTTTCAGTGAAAACAGCTGTATAACACAGACCTAGAGTTAACAATATTGTACCATGCACTTAAAATTTGCTCCAAGTGTAGATCTCATGGTAAGTGTTCTTACCACGATTTAAAGAAAAGAAAAAAAAAAGAAAATAGGTACTCCTAATTTCTATCCAAGATAGTTTTATTCTTAGCAGTTGATGCTCTACAAGGGGTTTCCTCTTCAGTCTTAAGTGAATGTGGTAAGAGAACCAATTGTGCTCCAGGGCTTCTGGTCAACTAGAACACAGGTATAGAATCCAAATCCAGTGACTTTTTATAATATCTTTTAAATGTCAAAGCAAAATTAATACATTAAAATTCTAGTTTAAAAACCAAATAGCAGGTACCTGGGTGCCACAGACAGTTAAGTGTCCAACTGTTGGCTTCAGATCAGGTAGTGGTCTCAGGGTCATGAGACTGAGGCCCTCGTTGGGTTCCACGCTCAGCACAGAGTCTGCTAGAGATTCTCTCTCCCACACCCCTCCCCGCTGCTCTCACTCTTTAAAAAATAAATATATAAATCTTTGAAAAACCAAATAGCTTTCAAAGCTACAAAATACATGATGTAAAACACTAATCAAAAGATTAATCCATAAAATGTATAGTTACTTTATCTTCTGATACAAAAAAATTCTGATTTTTTTCTGTTGGCAGATTTCCCCACTGTTAGATTCTTGATATTCAGAGTGTAGTCCTCATATCAGCATCAGTGGAATTACCTGAGAACTTGTTAGAAAAGCAAAATCTCAGGCCCCACACCAAACTTACTGAGTTGTATCTGCATTTTAACAAGATCCCCACATGAATTGTACACAGACTGAAAACTGAGCACACTGAGAAGCACTGTGCTATAGAAACGGAGTCTCGCAGTTAGGACACCTTCAGTCGCAAGTAAGTAAAAACCAAATAAAACCGTCTTGATAAAATATCTGAGGAAAAGCTTTAATCTAAGCCTCTATCTTGAGAAACTACAAAAGAAAAGCAAATCAAACCCAACTAGATACAAGGATACAATAAATAATAAGAATGAAATAGTAAACAAATGCACAATAGAATCAACAAAGTTAAAACAGCTTCTTTAAAAAGGCTGACAAAATTATCATTTCTGGTAAGATTTATCAAGGGACAAATAGAGAAAACACAAATGATCAGCATGAGTAAAAGGATACAACAAAAAAGGATACAACTCCTACAGACATTAAAGATAATTTATAAAAAACTGTACATTGATTCATTTGACAAGGCAGATAAAATTGATGAATTCTCTGGAAAACATTACTTACCAAACTAACAAAAGAAACAGAAAATCTGAGTACTTTTTTATCTACCAAGAAATTGAACTGATAATTAAAAGCATTCCTATAAATAAAAAGCCAGACCCAGATGGCTTCATGAATAAATCTTTCCAAACTTTAAAGGAAGAAATAAGACTAACCTTGCACAAAATTTTCCAGAGGTAGGAAAAAAAAAATTAAACTTTCTAATTTATTTTATAAGGCCAACAAACTCTTTCCACCAAAACATGACAAGGCTACAAGGAAAAATGACTGCCCAACTTTTCTCTCACACTGGACACAAAATCCTGAACTAAATATGAGCAAACCAAATCCAGTAATATATAAAAGAACAATGCAGTAAGACTAAGTAACTTTATGTCCAGGGAGAATTCAAAGCACATATCAATATTTGCAAATTTCCACATTAATATTTTTTTAAAGATTTTATTTATGTATTTGACAGAGAGAAACACAGCCAGAGAGGGAACACAAGCAGGGGGAGTGAGAGAGGGAGAAGCAGGCCTCCCGCCAAGCAGGGAGCCCAATCTGGGGCTTGATCCCAAGTCTCCGGGATCATGACCTGAGCCGAATGCAGTTGCCCAACCAACTGAGCCACCCAGGCACCCCCTCCACATTAATTTTTCAAAAGGAGAAAGGTTCTATGATCATTCCAGTAGATGCAGAAAATGCATTTAGCAGAGTTAAAAAGCATGAAAAAACTTAAAAGATAAATGTAATAAATAAATATAAAACCTCTATTTTAAAAAATACAAAGTATTAGTGGAAAAAAAGAAGACATAAATGAATGGACAGATGACATGTTTATAATTTATAAGATTTAATATATGAAATACGACAGTTATCTCCAAACTGGCCTATAGCTTTGAATCAGTAACAGTCAAAATCTCAGATTTCTGTGGATATTAACAAACTAATACTAAAATGTATACGGGAATGCAAAGAGCTAAAAATGGTAAAGAATATTTTAGGGGCTCCAGGGTGGCTCAGTCATGAAGTGTTTGCCTTTGGCTTGGGTCATGATTCCTGAGTTCCCAGGATGGAGCCCTGCCTGCGTCAGGCTTCCTGCTCAGCGGGAAGCCTGTTTCCCCCTCTCTCACGCCCCCTGCTTGTAGTCCCTCTCTAGCTGTGTTTCTGTCAAAAAACTAAATAAATTTTTTTTTAAAAAAAAGAATATCTTAGAGAAGAACGCAAATAAAATGTTTACTCTGCAAGTTGTCAAGACTTATTATAAAGATATAGTAATTATGACATGGTTTGGGTGCAAGATAGAAAAATAGACAAATGGACCAGATAAGAGTCCAGACACAGAGCCACACATACATTGTCATTTGATTACAACAAGATAGAGTGAAAAAGAAGGATCTATTTCAATAAATGTGTAGCTGACATGTACATCCCCATGGGAACTAATTCTTGACCCCTACCACATCATACATAAAGATAAAATTAAAACAGCTCAGGGGAGCCTGGGTGGCTTAGTTGGTTAAGGGTCTGCCTTCAGCTCAGGTCACAATCCCAGGGTCCTGGGATCAAGTCCCACGTTGGGCTCTCTGCTCAGTGGGGAGCCTGCTTCTCCATCTCCCTCTACCTGCTGCCGCCCCCCCCACTCCAACTCACCCCGCTTGTGTGCTCTCTTTCTCTCTCTCTTTCTCTGTTTAAAATAAAAACTTTTAAAAAATTAAAATAGCTCAAAGATTTACTTATGAAAGCTACAATATTTAGACTTAAAAAACAGGAAGTATATTCACAAACCTGATGTAGGTAAATATTTCTTAAAGAGGACACAAAAACACTAACATTAAGAAAAATTGGATGAATTAACATTAAATTTAAGAATTTTGGTTCACCAATATACATTAGTCCTAACAGAAGCTCTTCTTAGTTACAACCAGACTTTTGGACTTAAAGTCTTACCAGGCTACATTTGATGTAGGTTTACTTAGAAGGGTGCTAGAGGACATGGCTTTCCAGAAGGACAGCGTCGTATATTTTCTGTGGGAGTCTTCTAAACGATTCACAGAACAGGACAGGATGGTTCAGGTGTAATGAAATGAAATCCACACCCACAGTGCAGGACCCACACTGGCTTAAATGCTTCAAATCACAATCTTGTAACAAAACCAAACACATGGTTTTTAGGTCTTCAGCAGAAGACATGCCCAGTTACAAGAGCTGTCAGTCTCAGGAAGCAATAGTATTTGTAGCTCTCCCAATTCAATGAAGTTTATAAATTGGGTCATTTTTACATGATCCCAAAACTGACATCCTACCCATGTCAGGTTGCCAGATGAATGGAGCTGGAAAGTTAACTGAAGGTCAAATTCAAATTCTCAAGCAAAACAGAGTGCTGTTGTTCAAATACACACACACACACACACACACACACACACACACACACTCATCAATCAAAAAGAAAAAGGCAAACACCTAACTTTAAAGAGGGCTAAAGACTTATGAAATAGGATATCAAAAAGGCCAACAACAAAAGGGCTCAACCTAATTAGGCAACAGGGAAATGTTTAAAACCATGAAGATACCACAACACACCCCAAAATTCACACAAGCTGCTGTGGGATTGTAATTAAATATTACCAAATTCTAACTATCCACTAAAAGCTGAATATCTTCATATATTATGATTAAGCAATTTCAGGATCAGGTATATACTGAAAATATATGTATGTGAGTGTGTTCACCTAAAGACATACAATGAAGATATAGCATACAGCATAGTGACTATAGTCAACGACATCTAAATATTAACTGCTCTCAACACAAATAAATGATAAACATTTGACATGATAAAGGCATTAACTAATGCTATTGTAGTAATCATATTGTAATATATAACTAACAAACCAACATATTGTATACCTTAAACTTATACAATGTTATATGTTAATCATATCTCAACAAAAAAGAAAAAAGACATGCACAAGAATATTCATAATAGCACTATCTGTAATAGTGTGAAAATGCTATACAATTATTTGTAAAACTGAAACCAACACAATTGTCTATGTATAACAGACTAATTATGGTTCATATTAGAATAGTATATAGCAATGAAATATAGCAATAATATGTAACAATGGCTGAAAAATGAATGGTCTTCAATTATTCCTAACAATCTGAATTATTTTACAAACTTAAAATTCAGCAAAGGGGTCAGATGCATAAAAGTATATACCATAATATTATCTTTCAATAAGTTCAAAAAAAGCATAGTTTTTATAGATGATGAGAAATGAGAGATGCATCTTAAATATTTTTTTTAAAGATTTTACTTATTTGACCTAGAGAAACACAGCCAGAGAGGCAACACAAGCAGGGGGAGTGAGAGAGGGAGAAGCAGGCTTCCTGCCGAGCAGGGAGCCCAATGTGGGACTCGATCCCTGGTCTCCGGGATCACACCTGAGCCGAAGGCAGTTGCTTAACCAACTGAGCCACCCAGGCACCCCGCATCTTAAATATTGTTTCTTTTTTTTTTAAGAGAGAAAGCACTTGCATACGTACCCAGTGTGGAGCGCCACATAGAACTCAATCTCATGACTCTAAAATCATGACCTAAGCCGAAATCAAGAGTCAGACGCTTAACTGTCTGAGCCACCCAGGTGCCCCAGAAATATTCGGTTCCAACAGTTACATGAGTATGTTTGCTGTGTGAAAATTCATTAGGTGTTTAATCATGATTTTTGCATTTTTGTAAATGTTTGTTACACTTGAATAAAAGCATTATGTAAAAGAGGAAATGGTAGCTAACCGGATCACAACACTGAAAAGTTCAGAGATAGTGCAAGTCAGACATAGTTTGTTCAGGAATTTATTTGTGTTTCTCTGAAACCCAATAAATGGGCTTTCCATCTTTCATTGATTAGATTCATGATCAGGGTTGCTAAATTTTATGTTTGTGTTTTAAGTGTCTGCAATAAACAAGACTTTATTGGTTATTCTTTATTGTTCAAAGCCAGAGAGAGAAAAAGTTTGCTTCCCAAAACATCCAACAGAAGTCCTAGTCATCCTTCTCATTATCCCAAATTGAGCCGGTACGGAAAAGCTTGGGCTAATCTGTTCAGACTGAGTCACTGTCCATCCCTGTAGCAATCACTGGACAGGGAAGATGCGATTACGTTTATTGATCTAGGCCTATTAGAGCCCAACCCTAGAGCTATAGATAAAACTAACAGGGTGCTACACCACAGCAAAGAAGCAACTCCCCAAAGGAAATCATGCGCTTAGGAAGGGAGATCTGTTAGTGAGTGCTCCAACAAGTTTGATGTCGGATCCAATGGGTAATTAAGAAGAGTTTAACAAGGATAATATTTATGAAGTTTGGGACAAGGGTAAGGAGAACAAGAGATGCTAAAGCACCTTATAAAGCAAAAGCAAAAAACTGGTAACACCCCTAGACCTGAGTTAACAAGGAAGGTTTTAGTTGTAGAAATCTGGAGAAATTGTAGAGAGCTACAGAAGGAGTGCTCATTAGGATCTCCAGGTTCTGGAAAATGAACCTGACCAATCCACAGAAACCCATTCAAAAGAGAGCCAGGGAAATAAACACCCTGACCTCATTATTTTCCTTATCTCCTGTTATCCAACTTCTGCTAGAAGACAGGGGAAATGTGGGCTTTGATGAAGCATGCGATATTTGGCCTCCCTAAGTACACGAAGTATGGTACAGAGGAGTGAGGAGTGGATCTGGGAGAACAGATGAAAAGTATTCAACAGAAAGGCAGAAAAGATGCTTGGGTACACAACTTATAAATTTCCATAAAAACTAAGTCATAAAAGCCCAGGACTAAAAAGAGTGTCAGAGGACAACAGACAGGACTTTCCTCTCAGCCCTCCAGGCAAGCATTTATGTCAAACCTTTCTCAGTTCAGGAAGACTCACTATTGTGTGAGCATTACAACACAGGACCCAGAAATCAGGGGAGTGAGTTAACTTAACAGCAGCCCCACAGGCAGAAGTTCATGCTTCTCTGCCTCTCCGAAGCTGGATTATTCAGTCTTCCTTTTGAACTTGTGACCAGCTGTCTTAATAAATCTAATTTTTTCTTTAAATTGGCCAAATTTTTCCTTGTTGATGATAACCCTCCAAAAAATCTTAAAAAATGCAGGAACTTTTCAATACTGAGGACAGGACAGTGGGAACCTACTAAGAAATGTATTTGCTTGAAGGGATAGAAACTGTGAGAAAGGAAAGGCTTGAAGAAAGTAATAAACTATTGTCAGCATCTTCAGAAATTAGAGTGTGGTGTTCCCATTGAACTGCAGTTCCTGTAGGGGACAAGTTGTGTGCTTAAATGTTTTATAGACACACTACCTTCCTAGACTGCTCTTTGTGAAAATTCCAGAAGAGTTCCACAAATTTTTCCCATAGAGTTTAAAATGTAGTCAGTGGTTTAATTTAAAGGCAGTTTATACCCAACTGCTATCAGCCTACTTTTCTTTTCTACTAATGGTCTAACCCAAAGAACTTTTACTTCCATTCAAGGAATAAACTAGTTTATAGAACTGAGATTTTCTGAGTTTGAATTGTGTTGTAAAAATTGAATTTGGCACGACTTACACCTTTATTCATCTTTATGGATCACACATGTTAAAATTTCAAGTGATACACCAAGTCATGTAAAGTAAAATGAAGAATCTTCATCACAGTACTTATAAATTAGTTTGGTACAAAAGATGCTAAGTTATGTAAGCAGCAAACTGTGAAGAAACAACCTAAATTAGCTGAGTTCCCTGAACTGCAAGATACATCTGATCTCAACACAACATGAAAGAAGTTCTAATGATACGCACAATACCGTATTCTATGACAATTACACAGATAATTGGTAGTTCACATAAACACCCATACTGAGGAGGTTCTGCCAAACAGAGTATATTAAGAGCCCCAAGGTAAAATCCAATAAAAATTTGCTGAAAATAGACTTGAAGTCTTTCTTACCCTGGATTTAGGACTGGTTTTTGCATTTCCCATAGTGATTTCCCAATAGTTTTAGGTTACCCTAAAAGCTCACTGTGGAAGATGCATGTGGCTGTTATGGTAATTGATCTCCCAACATCAATTCCATTCCAAACAACAGGTCTAAGCAAGTCATGGTAATGGTATCCTCTTGTCAAAGATAAGTATAAACATGTGGTCAAATCCTGGCCAGTAAGAATCTCTAACTGATTCTGAATCAGTAAGAGATTTGCACTGAATGCAAACTGGTACAGTCACTCTGGAAAACAGTATGGAAGTTTCTCAAAAAGTTAAAAATAGAACTATGACCCAGCAACTACACTACTCAGTATTTATCCAAAGAATATAAACATAGTGCTTTGAAGGGGCATGTGTGCCCCAATGTTTACAGCAGCAATGACCACAATAGCCAAAATATGGAAAGAGCCCAGATGTCCATCAACAAAGGAATGGATAAAGAAAGTGTCACACACACACACACACACACACACACACACACACACACACAAATAGAATATTACTCAGTCATCAAAAAGAATGAAATCTTGCCATTTGCAATGATGTGGATGGAACTAGAGGGTATTATGCCAAGTAAAATGAGTTAGAGAAAGACAAATATATGTTTTCATTGAAATTTCACTGTAAAAGAAACAAATGAACACAGGGGAAGGGAAGCAAAAATAAAATAAGATGAAAACTGAGAGAGAAGCAAACCGTAAGGGATGCTGAAGAACTCTAGGAAACAAACTGAGGGTTGCTAGAGGGGAGGTGGGTGCAGGGATGGGGTAACTGGGTGATGGGCATTAAGGAGGGCACGTGATATAATGAGCACTGGGTGTTACATGCAACTGATGAATCACTAAATTCTATCACTGAAACAAACAATCATCATCATCATCATCATCTCACCACTAAAACAAGAGATGCAAGAGAGTGGTGGGCCTTCATTTTACTGTGGATACTGTTCTGTCTGGACATGATGCCTTGAACTACTAGAATCATTTTGCTATCACTAAGTCAGTAAGTGTGAGAGAAAGATCGGATAGCTTAAAGAGCCCAGAGCCCAGAGACAGAAAGGATGTGGTTCTCGATGATATCCCTGAGCCACAGAACCAACCAGCCCTGGAGCATGAACAAGCCAGTGCCTCACTCTCCCCAAACAGAGAAAATGATAATACTTACCTTAGGGGTTACTACCAAGAATTAAAATATCAATGTATGTATGTAAAGTGCTTACAATGATGCCTGATCTATAATTTCAATAAAGTATAACTGTTACTGTCGTCACCCTAGTTCCGCGCTAACGGAGATATAATCCATTTACCATTTATGCTTTTTTAGTCAGGATTTTCTGTTTAGTTACAGCAGAAAGTATCTTAATTGATACAGTATACCTGTCCCCAAGTATATAAGACTGAAAAAATGGAGACCAAAGTTCCAAGCTATATTTCTTTCCCTTTGGACAAGTATTATATAGATAGGTCCATTTTGCATTATTGTGCATCTGAGAGAACCTAAGACCAGCAGTAACATAGAGGGAGAGATGACGGTGGCACTTGCTGGGGATTATCAACATGACTTCATCTTCTTGCAATTCATTTTAAATGTTAGCTGGAAACTAAGTGATGTGATTTAAAGGGCTCCATCCCAAGGTATCTCCCTACTCAAATAAAGCTCTATTTAAAATTATATTTTATTGGTGGAAGAAAGGAAGGAAAGAAGGAGGGAAGGAAGAACAGGAAGGAAGGGAGGGAGGGAGGGAAGAGGCTCTGCTTTGAAAGGGAAGTAATAAGCAGTTTCAAATAAAAGCATTTTAAGAGATCTACCAAATCAAAGGAATTTCAGGTTAAAGACGGTGGGTTCCCAAGATAAAACAGAAAGAAGCAGCAAAGATTATGTGACGGGTATGAATAAAGGAATAAGAAGGAGGTGGTGTAAAGGGATGTTGGAAAGTGATAAGGAAAAGAGAGCTGAGTCAGTACATAAAAGCTGATACAACTACAAAGGCAGATATACTGGAAATATTATTCCAACTCAGTTGTACTGTATGGAACAGTAGAGATCCTGAGTAGAATGAGAACAGAATTTGTATTTTACCCTTGCTTTATAAATTCTTTTTAATAGTTTAAGTAATGACAGATGCTTTAAAAACTCTTGCCAAGTTATAGTATAAGAATAAGAATCACTCAAATTCATGTACTGTAATGAAAGCTACATCCAATTTTCTATTTACACTTTTTTGTGGTGTATCTTTCACACATAATGCAATGACCTTGCAAATACGTTTACTTTTATTCCTCATTTTCAAAGTGGACCATATTTAAAGTCAGACTATTAAAGTATGCATTTCATTTCTATTTTTAAAATAATCTTCAAAGGACAAAGCACTAAGCCCTGAGGTATAATTACATGACTTTTCATTTTTATTTCACTTATTGACTTAAAAACAAGAAAAGATTTGCACCAAGAGCTTGAATTACAAATTCTGTCTTCTCTAACTTTAAATACTTAAACAGATTACTTTCTTTTTATCAAGTCTCTAATATTAGATTTCCTATTTTTTTCCTAAGGAAATCTGTACCATATTTAGAAATCTAAGCTTTAGGAAGCCAAAGAGAAAGTGAATTCTAGAACTGTAACCAATTTAACTTTCAATCAACCTTAAATGTGTCATCTGAAACACTCTGGCATTTGAATGAACATTCCTAATAACTTACCATGCTCTAGGTTCTAGTGAAAATCTTGTCATAAGGAAGAAAATTTATCAGTGTTAAACACTAAAATTGTTTTAAAAATGCCTTTATCAGGCTTTAACAGCACAGTGCTTAAAAAGGGAAGTAGGAAATGGAGGGAGGAAGTTTTAAGATATAAGATAATGGTCATGAAATTGGAACTGTCCTGAAAACCCATCAAGTGTGGTATCCAATCCAGCAGGATCTATGGTGATGACTTTTTCCATGAAAAATCTGAGTACTAGGTTTTAAGCTTCTCTCTAAATTGCTCTTTCCCAGTAGCACCCGGAGAGCCAGACACATCTAGACAAGATGCCAAAATAAGAACCTTTGGCTTAAGATAAACTTGAGAAAACAGTAATGTGTAATGTTAACAGTAAAAGAAGTAAAGAGAGTGGGGCGCCTGGGTGGCTCAGTTGGTTGAGCGACTGCCTTCGGCTCAGGTCATGATCCCGGAGACCGGGGATCGAGCCCCACATCAGGCTCCCTGCTCGGCGGGAAGCCTGCTTCTCCCTCTCTCACTCCCCCTGCTTGTGTTCCCACTCTGGCTGTGTTTCTCTCTGTCAAAATAAATAAAATCTTTAAAAAAAAAAAAAAAAGAAGTAAAGAGAGAGAAAGTTTATACTCAGAAAATTATAAAATTAATAAAACAAAAGGTAGTTTCCAAGAAGAATGAAAATCAGTAAGCTACACTCTAAAAGTCCTCGAAATCCTCAGTTCCTAATATTTGATTTTGACTTTTCTTGGCATTTATATCACTTATTGAATTTACCTTAATTTGCGTATAAAAGTATTGAGTCTTTCTGTGTTCTTTTAGAAAAGAATATGGTATCCATAGCTACCTATCCTAATACCAGTGCCCTGAGATCCCAGCTAAATAAAGGTCAGTGTCGTTCACTCTACCTGTAGGTATAGTGAACTGCCCCAAGATAATCTTGTATCTAGAGATCCAGAATCTTTCTGTAGACTATGGAATAAGCCTTGGTGGTACACATTTGAACTCATCTAGAGCCACAAAGATCTACAAAGATGATATCATGTTCTATACATTAGTTCTATCCTGATCCTACCAATAAAAACTTTTGGAGACTTCTGAGAGTTGATTACTCCTAGTGGCTGCCAGATATATGACATCTGTCTTGCTCAACTTGGGCTGGGATAACAAAATACCATAAACTGGATAGCTTACAAATAACAAAAGTTCATTTCTCATGGTTCTAGAGGATAGAAGTCCAAGATCAGGATATCAGCATGGTCTAGTAAGGGCCCTCTCTGGTTTAAAGACTGCCTACTTCTCCTTGTATCCTCACATGGCCAAAAGAGAGCTAGCTCTCTGGACTCTTCTTGTAAGGGCACTAATCCCAATCATGAGGGCTCCACCCTCATGACCTAATTATAGACCAAAGGCCCCACATCTAAATACATTCATACTGGGGATCATATTTCAACATATGAAGGCAGGGGTACAAACGTTTGGTCAAAATCAGCTTAGGGTAAATCTGATGCTGAATCTGTTACTTTGGACCCTCCCAGGAGCTCCTAGAATTCAGGCCTTTGACTACTGCTCTAGGCTATTTTATGCCAATGTATTTATATAAGCATACTGGCTAATTATTACTCATTTGCTAGAAATGATGACTAAAACATATATACCTCACAAAAGTATTGTTAGGATACCACCAGGAAAAATATCCTGTATGTGTTATGTTTTCTCTGGTAGAGAAAAGAAATTTAACTGGTTAGATTAACTAGATATTTCAAGCTCAAGACATTTTACCCTTTGAGTTAATTTTCTGAAATGTAAAAGTTGCTTTTTAGTCAGTAAAAAAAAAGTATCTCTTAGAAGCAAGTTAGTACCGCATGAATATTTGTTTTCAAAGTTCAATGTCTACCATGATTATAAGACTGAGACACCAATTTGATTTTGATATTTGATTATCTTGTTATTCAGGTTATGGATTTTTAAACTCAAGGTCCTGCTTCTCCCACGCCAAGGAAAACAAGTAAAAATGAGAGAAGTGAAATTATCAAAGTCATTCCAGGGGCACACCAAGGGGAGCAAAAGCAGGGTCATGCATCCCTCATCAGTAGCAGTTACTGAGAGTGAATTTATGCACAGTTTAGTGTTGAGAGATACAAGGAAGATGCCTGCATGAAGCTTGCAGTCTACTTACATAGACAGCTCATCACCATTTTAATTATTCATTTTTCCTGTGATATTGAAACATGTCAAAGAGATGACAGTCAGAACTTTGACATCCCGGAAAATGAGAGAAAGAATGTGAGAGGTGGCTTGAGTGAGGTCTTGAAAGAAGAAACAACCCAGAGTAGGAGAAAGAACAGAATAGCCTGAGGGTCCCTGTCATGGGGTGCAGAGCAGAGGGAAAATAATAAATAGCCTGGGTTTGCTGCAATGTAGCTTCAAATGAGGAAGAGTGGAAGTTTGAAGAGATAAGCCCTGGGCTGTAGAGGATCCTTGATGCTGAGGGACTCCTGATTTTCTGATGTGGTATTTTCTTAATGTTTTCTAAATATGCACAACAGAATTGAAATCATATTAATACTTTGGAAAGTATCAAAAATCTACCAAGCATTTCCTATGACCTTAACACAGTATTAAGCACTTCTAATGATTTAGCTAATATGAGCTTCATAACATCCTTGAGATAAATGTTCTGTCCTAAAGTTTTCCAGATGCTGGACGCTGGGACTAGTGAGGTTGAGTAACTAGATCAGTTACATAGCTAGCAAAAGGCAGACAAAGCCCTCAACATGGAAGACCTCTAAAATATTTTGCCTCCACAAATGTCATTCTAGAAACTCAAATTATTTCCACCATCAAAGTTAAAGTTTCTGAGTTTGTACCGTGGCTTTCAAAGAAACCACTCATGGCAAAATTGGTGTTGTATTTCTTTCAGAAGAACATCATGGAGTAACTCAGCCAAATACTTCTTGCCCCCCAGGAAACATGTCTTAGGTGGGGTAGATAATTATATCTTTTACTAGTGTCCCAAGCATCATATTCTGGGCATCATAAATGTAATCATTAATCCTCCTGCCTGGTCTGCCGTTAAACATGCACTAGGAGCAACCCACTCTCTATCCCATCTGTGTATTTAAATTATAATTAAATAGGAAATATTCAAAGGCCATTGTGGCATTAAGGAAAAATTCTTCGCAAGCTTCTTTGGGTATTCTATGTAGAAATGAAATAAAAATATAGAATTATTAAAAATTCAGAATGTTTTATGCAGTTCAGCTGAACAGAGTGACGCCAGAATGAGTCACTAAGCACAGAGCATATTGTCATCAGGAAGAAAAGAAGGTGATGATTCACTTTGGTGTAAGAGGATGGTGTACCAATGTTTTGGCATTTATTGGATATGGCTGTAAACATCTATGACATGTAGGTTTTAATGATTTTCACCATCTTCAGGCTGTCTAACTTGTGCTGAGATGTGATTTCAGTGTGAATTTCCCTCTCTGCCTCCTCAATGCTCTTTCTGAATTGCAAACAGGTGCAAAAAGCTACAGCCCGCAGTGCTTTTGCTGCTGTTCTTTTTATACAAATTTAATCACTAAAGTCTTTTTTTTATCTAGCTTTTATATAATACTTAAATAATCTGCCATCCAGCATGTATGCAATGAGGTTTAGGTTCCAAATATATTCCAAATATATTCACAACGCAAATGAGGCCCATTGTCACAATGCCTTTGGAAAAGGGAAATCAGAAATCCTAGTCTGATCCTTTCCCTGGCCTCCAAAATGCATACTCAGGTACCTGAGGAGATACTAAATTTGAAGTACTGCAGCTTTAACTTGCTACATGAACAATACTGATCTTTCCACATCTTCTGAATGGACAACTCAATCTCAAGATAATACTAAAAAGGGAGTCATACTCAGTATTGAATTTCTCATTACTCACATTTTAGGGTCTACCATCCTAGTTCATCTAGCTCCCTACTTCTGTGTCCTCTTTCACTCACCTGGGAAGCCCACACGTAGGATCAGCTTCATCCCAGGTTTGAGGTTGAGCTTAATTGCAGGCAAGAGGGATTCCAGAAACAATTCTGAAATGCTCCACCAAATCATCCCCATCGATGAGCCACTCTTTCTTTGAATCTCAGTTCTAACTATTTGGAATTGGGTTTCTGAGTTGCTCTCTGCGCTTTTTACCTACCATGTGTCCCAGCTTCCAGGATTTCGGGCGGCTGCAGTGTTGCTGTGTGCTGGCTGGTAGCCCTGCACGCTAACCATCCCAATACGTCCCGTCTTGCCTGAAGAGCTACATGACAACGTGAGCATCCCTGTTCCCATACTTGCCATGGAGGAAGAGAAGATGGTCCTTACATTGGAGAGCTTCTATTGCGCACCTGCCGTACAAGACTGTCCACACCTTGGCCATCAACAGGCTGGGTTGTTTTGTTTTGTTTTGTTTTTTGCCCTACTGTTGAGATATTCTTTTGCATGTTGTTCTGCCTCATCATATTATTATAGGCTAAACGGTGAAGTCCTAACTCCCACCAACCTCAAAAGGTGACTATGTTAGGAGATAGGGTCTTTAAGGAGGTGATTAAGTTAAATGAGGTCATTACAGTGGGTTATAATCCACTATAACTGCTATCTACATGAAAAAATTAGAACACAAACACACAGAGAGGGAAGAACACTGAAGATGAGAGAATGAATTCCTGTTGTTTCAGCCACTTGTCTGTCTGTCATGGCTGCCTGAGCAAACGGATTCACAGAACAGCATACGAAAGAACCGTTTCACATTCAGAACAACATAGAAGAATTTTGGATTTCCTTTCAGGAAATGGAAAACTCCCTGTCTTAAGTTTAGGAAAAGACTATAACAGAAGTAGTTAGCAAAATGGCAGAAAATGGCCTCAAGTAACAGATGAGTGGTTTGGCCAATTTGAAATTAAAGTTGAGGTTTCTCCAAAATTCGGTAACCATGTTTCTCTTTAAATATACTTCACTACCACACTTTATTATATGAATTCTGTAGTTAAGAGAATCCAATCTTGAATCCAAGCTGTGGGATCTTGAACAAACTCCCCAGTAAAGGTGTCAATCAGATCACGTCACTACTTTTCTCCTTTCTTAAAGATTTTATTTATTCATTTTTAAAGAGAAAGAAAAAGAGAGTATGTGCACAGGGGAAAGGGCAGAGCAGGGAAGGGCAGAGGGGAGGAGGAAAAGCACGGGGAGGGGCCGAAGGAGAGGGACAAGCAGACTCCACTCTGAGCTTGGAGCCCCTCACTGGGCTAGATCACGCAACCCTGAGATCATGACCTGAGCTGAAACCAAGAGTCAGAGGTTCAACTGATTGAGTCACCAGGCACCCCATGTAGCTTCCTTTCTTAAAACCCCATATGATGGTCCATTCCACTTGAAATAAAATCCAAATCCTCCCAATTCCCTATCAACCCTCCAAGCTCAGGGCCCTGAGCCTGCTGGGTCATGTGTCCTAGGTTCACTGGGCTTGGTCTCCTGTCCGTGCTGTTCCCCCAGCAATAAGCTACTCTTTCCTGAGACCTTTTCACTTGCTCTTCCCTTTTACAGACATAATCTTCCTCAGGTACCCACAAATTTCATTCTCTCATTATATCAAACCAATATCACATTTTCCAAAATTCTCTCCCAACCAGTCACTTGCCCTCCCACGGTTTCTTTTCTATGCTGCTCACTGGCACCTAACACCAAGTCAAAGATCCCACTTTGTGTGTTGCCTGCCTTCTTCATCAGGCGCAGGCTCAGCAAAAACTGGGTCTGGGCTCTTTTGGCCGTAGCTCTACCCCCAGGGCCTAGAACAGTGCCTGGCCATGAGCATTTGGTTCACATTTGTTGAAGAAATGATAAATAGGGAAACAGGGCTATTAGTTGGATATCCTTCAAAGAGTTAGTTCTGAGACTGTGCATAGAATTATTTGTGCAAAGTCCTCCATAAGAAAAATAAATGTTTGTAGGTATTATTTTATAGAAGAAGTAGAAAGGTACATAAAATTCAAGAGAGGTAAGCACAGTATAGGCTATCCGCATGGTTTCGTGTTAACACTTCAGCTACGGGGAACAACTTTGTAAGCCAAAAGCAGTTAGTTCTTTCCCATGCCCAGGCAAGCGTGGATTAAAGAGACAGTGAGCTGGAAGGGAGAAAAACATGGCCTAGCAATGGTTTGGAATCAAAATGAGTAAAATGTGATGCTCTTCAAAACTAACATTTCCAGTGTTTGAGGTGGGAAACAGGATTAAGGTTGAGAAGATAAATTTTTCTCAAAAATGTTTTTTGCCAGTAAAGGTGAATGGAATATTTTGTTTGAAGAGTCACAGGTTCTAGAACAAACGGACATGTCCATATCACTATAAACAAAAAGGCCCATTAAAAGCCAAAAATAAATTATTTTTTGGTTTACCCACATCACTGCTTCCTTCTACTTGCATAAGTGATTAAGAACTGACTGCATGGTTCAAATGACAGTTTAAACAGGCTAAAAAGATTATCAAAAGCCTAGCACACACCCCTCTCCACCTGCATACACTATTTCTGTCTCTTTCAACTCAATCTGTATCTGGACGATGCTGAAGCCCCACAATATGAACATTATACCCTAACTTCAAGATGTATAACTGATATAGCTACACTCCACTTAGAAGTCTACCTGACCTCCTCCTTCTTGACCTTGGCACGTTTCCTCCATTGAACACCTTTGGTTTCCCACCTCTTAAACCTTCTTACCTGAAGTTTTTTTTTCTTTTCTCTCAAAGTCTTAAAAGAAGCAACAATATTCATATTAACAGATGAAAAGGGAAAACTTTTTCCACGTTTCCAACTGGACACAAGATAGTCCCACATATTCTTAAGTACCATAGCTATGAAGTAAAAGAAAGCAATGTCCTGCAGATCAAACACACGTGATTCTGCTAACTACCATGGACCAGTAGGTCTGAGCGTCTTTTGGATACATACATTTTTTTGATGATTTGCTTTTATGAAAAGTATCACTGTGTAAGTTTCCTACTGGATAAGTTTACATAAGACAATCCTGAGCTTAAATGCTTCCATGTGATTAAAGTCATATTAAAAGTGAAATCTGTGACAATGAGATCCTACAGAAAAACATGGGCATGGTAGACAAAGGACTTCACCTGAAAACCAGGACAGAGTTCTACAAACCTCCTGCAAGGCCAACACAACAGGAAGGCTTTTACCTACAGCCTGGAAACTATATAATTAAAGTCAGACCCAAACACATGAGTAGAATTAGAGAACTATAGGCAGTAGAGGAAAACAGAATAGGCAAGTAAATAATGGAATGCTATGCTTTTAAAACAGGTTCGGCATTAGGAGGTACTTTTAAAAAAATTAAATTTAATAATTTTTAAAAACCCTAACTAAAAACAAAATTGGTCTTCTTTTATCAACCATATACATAAAATAAAAGCATTTATCATCATTGACTAATAGTATCATTTATGTGTTCTAACAACAACAACAAAAACCACATTCCGTGATAATAAATAAAACCCCACTAAAGAAAGACAACATTGATTTAAAAGGGAGAATCTCCTTTAGGAAATGTGCAACTGATTGCATTTATTTTTGCAACAAAATAGCATTTAAAAATAGGAAAATTTGCAATATTTCCCACAGATTCATTCGTGTCTTCAACAAGTATGTCGTGTTCCTTTAATACAACAGAGCAGAGATCAATTCCCATATACCTACTTACCAATATTTAATTTTCTTTGCGTAAAGATTTTTCTGGTTTTATAAATATTCTTAATATACGTCGTGATACTTAGCAGGGTCATCTGCCCCAAGTAACCAGTTCCCCCAAACTAAAAGTTTGCTGTTCTGATTTATGATCCCACAATTGTCCTTTCTGAAAAATCTGGAGTTGTGGTTAATTATGTCCTATTCCAAATCAAAGACATACAAAAACTAAAAGATTTTTTAAGTTGGAACATAGGAGATGACTCATCATTATCTGCCATCCTTCCGTTAGTATCATTCATACTGAAAGGAGTAGATGTATCAATTACTCTTACAGATTCAGTGTGTGAAATGAGTGAGCACTGACAGTGTTTTCCAGGTAGACAGAATTCATGATCAAAATTTCGGGGAGAGTTGAGAAGAGAGTAGGTTAACCAGAAAAGTCATTTTATTATGGTAAGTGAGGATAATCACTTCATATCAGATGCAGCATTAACTTCCTGATGAAAAATTATTAGACACTCACAGTGCTTCTAACCTCAAAAATCCCAAGAGTCTGTGGATAATCAAAAAGCAATCAACTAGAGTATTTTTACTCTTAGTGTATTCAATCAGACTTTATAGTTCAGGACACCTTGGTGGCTCAGTGAGTAGAATATGCTACTCTTGATTTTGGGCTCATGAGTTCAATGCCTAAGTTAGAGGTAGAGCTTACATTTAAAAAAAAAAAAAAAGTTTCTAGCTCAACCTATAATCCTGAATTTATTTTTAGTTTATTGGGATATTTTACTGACTTTGCATAGAATAAACCTTAGATTTTAAAAAGTGAAAGGCAGTACACAATGATGAAAATTAATGGCTGAAAAGCCACAAGAGTAAAAGCTAATTTTTTGGGTAAGTTTCCTCTTTGCACAGGTAAAGGTTTTAATGAGATTCATCCAATTTGGGGTCATTTATTTCTGATTATGAGTGTTTCACAATTGTTTCCTCCTTAATATTTATGTTACCAGTTGCTGTGCCAAGTAAGAACATCTCAGATTCAAGATGTTGCTTTCCTCTGAAAGGGAAAAGTGAAATGAAAATTACTTCTGCAACCTAGAAAATTTTAGAAGTGCAAGGCAAAAATAATTACTTTCTTTCACCGCATTTTTCAAATAAGAATGACATACCATTGAGTTAGAAATCGTAAATGATTTTGATGGATTCCTGCCTCACCTTGAGGTCTTTCATCCATTTCGAGTTTGCCTTTGTATGTGGTGTAAGAGAATGGTCTAGTTTCATTCTTCTATATGTAGCTGTCCAATTTTCCCAGCACCATTTATTGAAGAGACTGTCTTTTTTCCACTGGATATTTTTTCCTGCTTTGTCAAAGATGATTTGCCCATAGATTTGTGGGTCCATATCTGGACTCTCCACTCTGTTACATTGGTCTATTTCTCTGTTTTTGTGCCAGTATGATGCTGTCTTGGTAATCACAGCTTTGTAATAAAGCCTGAAGTCAGGTAATGAGATGCCCCCAGCTTTGCTTTTCTTCTTCAGCAATTCCTTAGGGATTCACGGTCTTTTTGGTTCCATATAAATTTTAGGATTGTTTGTTCCAACGTTTTGAAGAATGTTGGTGGAATTTTGATCAGAATGGCATTGAAAGTATAGATTGCTCTGGGCAGTATAGACATTTTGACAATGTTTATTCTTCCGATCCATGAGCATGGAATGCTCTTCTATCTTTTTGTGTCTTCTTCAATTTCTTTCATGAGTGTTCTGTAGTTCCTCGAGTACAGATCCTTAACTTCTTTGGTTAGGTTTATTCCTAAGTATCTTATAGTTTTTGGTGCTATAGTAAACGGAATCGATTCTCTGATTTCCCTTTCTATTTTTTCATTGTTAGTGTATAGGAATGCAACTGATTTCTGTGAATTGATTTTGTATCCTGCCACATTACCGGATTGTTGTATGAGTTCTAGTAGTTTGGGGGTAGAGTCTTTTGGGTTTTCCACATAGAGTATCATGTCATCTGCAAAGAAAGAGAGTTTGACTTCCTCTTTGCCAAGCTGGATACCTTTTATTTCTTTCTGTTGTCTGTTGCTGTTGCTAGGACTTCTAACACTATGTTGAACAGTAGTGGTGAGAGTGGGCATCCTTGCCTTGTTCCTGATCTCAGAGGAAAGGCTGTCAGTTTTTCCCCATGAGAATGATATTCACTGTGGGTTTTTCGTATAGATTTTAAGAGGTTGAGAAATGTTCCCCCTATGGCTATACTTTGAAGAGTTTTGATCAGGAATGGGTGTTGTATTTTGTCAAATGCCTTTTCTGCATCAATTGAGAGTACCATGTGGTTCTTCTCCTCCTTGACATCGGCCACGGCAACTTCTTTCAAGACACGTCTCCAAAGGCAAAGGAGAAAAAAGCAAAAATGAACTTCTGGGACTTCATCAAAATAAAAAGCTTCTGTACAGCAAAGGAAACATTCAACAAAACAAAGAGGCAACCTACAGAATGGGAGAGGATATTTGCAGATGACACTACAGACAAGGGCTGATACCCAAGATCTATAAAGAACTACTCAAACTCAACATCCAAAAAGAAGATGAACACATCAAAAACTGGGCAAGGGATATGAAGAGGCATTTCTCCATAGAAGATATACAAATGGCTAACAGACACATGAAAAAATGGTCAGTGTCACTAGCTATCAGGGAAATTCAAATCAAACCCGCCCTGAGATACCACCTTACACCAGTCAGAATGGCCAAAATTAACAAGTCAGCAAACAACAAGTGTTGGAGAGGCTGCGGAGAAAGGGGAACCCTCTTACACTGTTGGTGGGAATGTAAGCTGGTGCAGCCGCTTTGGAAAACAGTGTGGAGATTCCTTAAAAAATTAAAAATAGAGCTACCCTATTACCCTGCAATTGCACTACTGGGCATTTACCCCAAAGATACAGATGTAGTGAAAAGAAGGGCCATATGTACACTAATGTTCATCGCAGCAATGGCTACAATCGCCAAACTGTGGAAAGAGCCAAAGTGCCCATCAACAGATGAATGGATAAAGAAGATGTGGTACATATATACAATGGAATACTATGCCTCCATCAGAAAGGATGAATATCCAACTTTTGTAGCAATATGGACTGGACTGGAAGAGATTTTGCTGAGTGAAATAAGCCAAGTAGAGGTTTCACTTACTTGCGGTGCAGGAGGGGTAACCTGGAGGATAGTGGGAGAAGGAAAGTAAATGGGAAGTAGGGTAATCCAGGGAGAGAAACGAAACAACAGAGACTTTGGACACAGAAACAAACTGAGGGACTTGGAGGGAGGGGGATGGAGGGATGGGAGAGCCTGGTGGTGGGTACTGGGGACACCTAAATCATGGAGCACAGGGTGTGGGGAATGGGGAATGAATCTTGGAACACTGGGGAAAAAAAATTTAAGTAACAATAAAAAAAAATGCAAACTAAAAAAAAAAAAGAAATTGTAAATGAACCTGTTTCTTTCCATATCTGTAGCAGACTCAATTGTTAATTAAAACAAACAAACAAACAAACAAAAACTTTCCATTCCTTTAGGAGGAAGAGGACTTTTCCAGTTTGAATCTACCACCCACCACCATAACATGGGCTCAACTCTGTATAATCATTACTTTCTGCTGGGCAACTCTCTTGCTCTCCCTCCTCCACTTTGTCTTCTCCCAATTTCTTCTTTTATAAACATTGCTTCTCTATTCTTTTTGCCCTTTACATCCCTTTATCTATCCAAGCCTCAGAACTCCCAGTAAGTTAATCTCACTGAAGACTGAAAAGATTTTCATTCTCTGAAGGATTGACTAACGAGGTCCCTCAAACCTAGTTTGAAGAAAACAGAGAGTAGAGAACATCTCTTCTCTGAGTTTAGAATGACCTTCTCAATCAAACTGCTTGCTCTTGGGAATCTTTTTTCCCACAGTTTCCCACTCAGTGTCCCTTCTCATCACTCAGGTCTCAAGTCAAATGTCCTATCTTTAGACAGACTACTCTGAACACTAAATATTTTCTAAAATAAGAAGGACCAACCCTGAGAGCGGAACTGGAAGATGATTGTAGGGGAGCTAGCACATGTAAAACTGAAAGATAGGTGGACAGGCACCAGGGTGTGCAGTCAATGGCCCCAAGCTGCTAAGCATCTGAGATCACCTGGAGTGAGCCTTCTCACCCAGATCTGACTACCAGCAAGATGACACAAGTGATGTGGCCCATTAGTGGAGCAGAAGGCCCCCAGGAGGGAATGGGAGTCAATACAACACAGTATATTAATAGTAGGAAGGGGAAAAAAAATACATGATCATCTCAACTAATGCAGAAAGAGCATGGGAGAAAATATGACTTTCAGGGTAAAATCACTTGGCAAACTAGAAATAGAAAAGAAGTTCCTCAACTGGGGCTCCTGGGTGGCTCAGTTGGTTAAGTGACTGCCTTCGGCTGGCTCAGGTCATGATCCTGGAGACCCGGGATCGAGTCCCACATCGGGCTCCCTGCTCGGCGGGAAGCCTGCTTCTCCCTCTCTCACTCCCCCTGCTTGTGTTCCCTCTCTGGCTGTGTTTCTCTCTGTCAAATAAATAAAATCTTTAAAAAAAAAAAAAAAAAAGAAGAAGTTCCTCAACTGGATAAAAGGCATCTATAAAACTGTTAAGTCGCTAAGAACCCAACTTTCATGGGTAGAGAAGTCCAGTCCATACATGGAAACAAATCTATTGAGAAATCATGCTACAATGAATAGCAGGAAAAAGCAGCCATGTATGCAGGCCAATGGGGGGGGTGAGGCAAGTGCTTATAAATTATTTCTTTTGTTTGAGCAGGCAAGATTTTTTTAAATTTAATTTTATTCTAATTCCAGTAAAGTCAACATACAGTGTTATATAGTTGCAGGTGTACAACAATATAGTGATTCAACACTTCCATACATCACCCAATACTGAGCAGGAGAGATTTTAGCGTGTTTGCATGCTGGTAAGAATAATTGGATCCAGCATGTAAAACTGATGATGTTGGGAGAAAAGGGGTAGAATTACAGAAGCAAAAAGCCTTGAGGAGATGAGGACAGAACATATATTTAGAAACTGGCCTTTGCTTTTTAGGGGGAAGGTGGTTTTTTTTTTTTGTTTTTTTTTTTAAGATTTTATTTATTTGACAGAGAGAAACACAGCCAGAGAGGGAACACAAGCAGGGGGAGTGGGAGAGGGAGAAGCAGGCTTCCCGACGAGCAGGGAGCCCAATGTGGGACTCGATCCCGGGTCTCAGGGATCATGACCTGAGCCGAAGGCAGTTGTTCAACCAACTGAGCCACCCAGGCGCCCCTGTTTTTTCTTTTTTTTAAAAAAAAAAATCTTAATTTGACAGAGAGAAACACGGCAAGAGAGGGAACACAAACAGGGAGAGTAAGAGAGGGAGAAGCAGGCTTCCCACTAAGCAGGGAGCCCAATGTAGGGCTCTATCCTGGGATTCTGAGATCATGATCTGAGCTGAAGGCAGACCCTTAATGACTGAGCCACCCAGGCACCCCAGAAACTGGCCTTTCAAAGCTAGAGGGTCACTTCCTCAGGAAATAAGAAAGAAATAATAGATGCAGATATGAGTAATTCTGAAGATGTATAGGAAAATAAAGGAGATTTTGTGTACTGGCTTATTACTTTGTAATCAGTACAAGAGTTAAACTGTAAGTTTTGAATATGCCAGTGAGAACAAAGATGGCATAAATAGGAGGTTAAGGAGAAAAGTGTCTGCAATGCTTGGCTTGGAAAGTGAGGAAACTTAGCTGATAAGAGACAGAATATTGAATTATCAAGCATGCTGGCAACCCAACCAATACTTCCTATCAGACACTTGCAATTAAACCAGTGAGTCCCACTATAGGCTTTATTTCTCTCTGTGTTCACCTACATAAGTCATAACAAGGTCATATGGCTGAGTTTACTGGAGTTTGACATCGCAACGCAAATATAACCATCAGAATATGGGAGGAGTGAGTTGAGACTTTTTTCAAGGGAAGGATTATAGTGATAGATCAACATACTGAGCAATACCAAAAAAAGAAAAGGAAAGAGAAAAGGAAGAAAAGTGCAAAGGTATAGGGACCTATGGTTAAAGAAAAAAAAAAAAAGGTCTGGAATCAATGAATTATAAGTGAAGATGGAGCTGACTGACTGAGCAGTGTGAGTTCCTGAGCTTGTGAACTACAAGGGTAGAAGTCTGGGATGAAAGAGAAATAGAAAGTTTACATTTGAGATTTGAGGGATGGGATTTTTTTATTTAAAAAAAAAAAAGTCGGGGCACCTGGGTAGCTCAGTTGGTTAAGCAACTGCCTTCAGCTCAGGTCATGATCCCGGAGACCTGGGATTGAGTCCCACATCGGGCTCCCTGCTCGGCGGGAAGCCTGCTTCTCTTTCTCTCACTCCCCCTGCTTATGTTCCCTCTCTGGCTGTGTTTCTCTCTGTCAAATAAATTAAAAAATCTAAAAAAAAAAAAAAAGTCAAATGCCCAGCCATGACAATGGGTGGCTAATATAATATGGGAAAAAAAAAAAAACTTGCCTTTAGTCGAGGTCAGGAAACTGAAAGGGCAAAATGTAGAATGCACGTCACTTGTGGATGTTCACAGAAATGGGTTGGAGGAGTAGAAAGATACCCAGCATCAAAAATCTGCAATGAATGATTAAATATCCATAGAGTCATAGGCTGACTACAGTGAGAATGTGAACTTGGGGATATGTCTAGACAGCATGGCCTCTGAATGTGTGTGTAAGGGTTTGTGAAACAGCTAAATGGCAATGGCCTGAAAGTAATGATGGATGGTGGTGAAGAGGGAAGAAGGAAGTTCTCCATCCAGTCTCTAGCCCTAAAGAAAATGTGAGCACTAAGTTATATTTTTGCCACCAGCCTCAAAACTATAATTTTAAGCTTATCCTTTGTGTTTCTGACAAACTTATCTTTCTTCAAAGTAAATCTGATTAGGTCTTTCCACTGACCCTCTTCATTTTAGACGACACTGTAAAGGAACCCTACGATCATCTAGCCCTACCTCTGAAGCCATCGATCTTACCCCTCTCCTGCGCAAAAGCTTTACTTCTGGCATGCTCAACTTTTCATAATATTTGCCAGGGTCTCTATTTGCTAATCTTCTGGGGTTTGGGGGGGGTTGTTTGTTTGTTTGTTTATTTGTTTTTTCAGCTCTGTCATTCCCTTCTTCCTTCATCCAGTTAATTGCCACATACTTACAAAAACACAGTTTAGGTGTATGCACATGGGGTTGAATCTCGCACGTGGCTAGGCTGGGTCAGATCAACCTCCTCTGTTCTGTAGCATCCTGCCTGTGCCATGGTCATAATAACTATTTTACTGACCTGCAACAGCTTAGGGTTAATATACAAGTTTAAAAAAAAAATGTTCATTATATTGTAGAACAAATACCTTCTCTCTTTAAAGTTTAATCCTTCTGTTCCTACTGCTATAATGACAGGCTCTATTTAGTTTTTTGCCTATTTCTTCACAGCAGAAAGCTAAATAGTAGAAACAAGATCCCAGGGAGAAAGTTCACATTAGCCACCTGAAGGATTCATGACTCAAGGATCATGGGGACCGGTTGTTCTTTGTCAGTTATACAGCCACATAAGATGAATCACTTGTGTGAAAATCTAATCCCGTGGGGGGAAAAATATGCTCAAAACTGGAACTAATGGATCCTTGCTGTCTGTGCATTAACTGAGGCCACTATCATTTAATGGCCCTGTTAACATTTCACAGAGAAAAACAACCACAAATGACACACCTAAGCACTGTGCAATCTCACATGTGATTGCTCCCAGGGTAGATGAGGTAAGAGGAGAAATGGGTCAAGGTGAACTCTGTCATCTATGATGGAACACTATTTAGAGCTCATGGCATGGTATGAAATCTCTGGCAATCCTTCTGTATGCCAAATAAAGCTCCCAGCCAGGGCCTTACAGTAAATTTGAACCTAGCATTCATAAAAGCATGGAAGCAAGCTGGCATGCTCCCACATTTAGAGCAGCAGGGGTTGGTGGTGACAATAACACTGGATGGGTAACTGAGTAGTGCCATGTCCCTGTATCTTGTCTAGAGATCCCAAAACTCTCGTCACTAACAACGATTTCCTTCACTCCCCACCTTGTTCCACAGGGGATTTCTGAACATATAATCAGAATATATAAAATAATTTTGTACGTGAATACATATGTTAATACTTAATATATTTAACTATGTGCCAAGCACATGCCAAGTGTTTGTCTCCTGTAATACTTCCAACCTGCAGGCACATACAAGCCCTTCACTATCCTTACTTTGCCATTCCAGAAAATAAATAAATACATAAAATCAGATTACACAAACAGAAAAAATAAAATCTCTCCCTTACATCTCTGAGTCAGGAGAAAACATGCCCATCCCCGGTAGTAAGTTAATGTTTTTGTTAAATGCTTTTTCATGTTGCCTTTCACAAAGAGAATCGTCAATAATCAGCAATACCTCCAGAGTAAATTCATCAGCAGTTTTTGTGAAGCTATTTCCTGCAGGATTCTTCAATATAAGCTTAGGCTTCGTGAAGGACAAAAGCCCAACTGAAAGCAGTTCTGTGAGGTGAGGGAAGAAACTCCATGAGACTCAAGCTCCCCTCAGTGGAAGCCACCCATGAAATAAACACACCAAACGGGTGAATCCAATGACCCTATATCCATCCTCGCTCATTGAACCCTCTCTAACACTGGTCATTCTTCACCATTTCCTTCCTCATCTTAAATCCTCTATAGCTATAGCTTCTGTCTTTGGCTTTATAGCCCCTTAAATGTTTGCAGTCTCCAGGGCCTAGATTTGGTCCTTTTTCTCATTTCACATACTATCCCTGAGTATCCGTACCTAAGCCATTTTACCCACTGCCAACTATAGGCTAGAAACAACCAATTCTACACCTTCACACTTCCAGGAGCTTGCATGCTCTCTCTGTATCCACCCTACCCCCGACACACACACACACACACACACACACACACACACACACACACACACCATACATTCAAATATATCACATATATATGTGTTTTCCTCCCTCCCTCTCTCACTTCCTTCCTTCCTATACACATTTGCCGAACACTGAATACTACGTGCTAGTCATTTGTCCAGGTTCTGGGATTATAGAAGAGAATAAGATGTGCAAGACTTTTTCAGACAAACAAAAACTGGGGGAATTCAGCACCAACAGATCTGCACCACAGTAAATGTTAAAATATTTTCCTCAAGCAGAAGGAAAGTAATGGCAGTCAGAAATATGGATCATGTAGAGAAAGGAGAAATATCAGAGAAGGAATAGAGGAAGATAAAATAAAATACTTTATCTTTCTTATTTTAATTAATCTAAAAGCTAATTTTGTTTATAGTAATAACAGTAAAAAATGTATTGGGCGATTATAACATTTTGATAAGTGAAACAAACTATAGTAATATTACAAGGAATAAGAGGGCGGTATTGCGAATTCTCTGATATAAGGCACCCACATTACATATGAAGTGAGTAAGTATTATTTGAAGGTAGACAGAAAGCAATTAAAAATGTACATTGTAACACAGGGAAACTACTAAAAAAATGAAAAGAAGTATAATTGAAATGCTAAGATAAGAGATAAAGTAGAATCATAAAAATGTTTAAAATAATAAAAATGATTTAAAAAAACATTCAACTAAAATCAGAAAAAGCAGAGTAAGAAGACTCTAGCAATGTTTAGAAAAATTTACAAACACAGTTGTTATTAATCCAGATATATCAATAGTCATTTTAAATGGAATGATCTAAATACATAAATTAAAAGACAAGATTGTCAGAGAGGATAAAAATAATACCCAGTTATATAGGTTTTTAAAAATAAAGACCCTGATAGGTTAAAAGTAAAAGGATGGGAAAAGATAATACTCTGCTAATATTAATCAAAAGAAAGCTGGGATAACTATATTAATTTCAGACAAGACAGACCACAGAACAAGGAAAACTATCAAGAATAAAGAGGGGCCACTACGTAATTATAAAGGAGTCAATTCTCCAAGAAGATGTAACAATTTTAAATGTGTATACACCAAACAATAGAGTACAAAAGTATGTGAAGCTAAATCTGATAGAACTAATGGGGAAAAAAAAAATCCACTATGATAGTTGGAGACTTCAATACTGCCCCGTCAGTAACTGACAAATCAGCCATGCAGAAAGTCAGGAAGGGTATATTTGATCTGACTAGTACTATCAAACAACTTGAGTGGATTGATAGTTATAAAACACTACATCTAACAACTGCAGAATACACATTTCTTTCAAGCTCACAGGGAACATTTACCAAGACAGACCAGATTCCTGGCCATAAAACACATATTATACATTTAAAAGAATAGTAATCATAAAAAGATTATTTTTGGATCACAATGGACTTAAACCAGAAACTAGAAAGAGAAAGAGAGCTGCAGCACCCCAAATATTTGGAGATTAAACAATATACTTCTCAATAACACATGGGTCAACAAAGAGATCTCAAGAAATTAGAAAATACTTTAAAGGAAATGAAAATGTATTACAATTTGTTAAAATTTGTTGGAGACAGAAAAAAATGTGTGCTGAGCAAGAAATTTATAGCATTAAGTGCATTTATTAGAAGAGAAAAAAATCAATAATCTAAGCTTCCATTTTAGGAAACTAGAAAAAGAAAAACAATTTAAGCCAAAGGCAAGCAGAAGTAAATAAATGCTAATAATTTCAGGTAAAATTGAAAATGGGAAAACAATAGAAAAAATAAACAAAATCAAAAGCTGATACTTCGAAAAGATAAATGAAACTGAGAAATCTCTCTCTAGCTAACCAAGAAAAAATAAAGAAGACATAATTTACCAGTTTCGGAAATGAAAGGAGTTGTTATCACAGATCCCATGATCATTAAAAGAATAATAAACAAGTGCACAAAGAATTCTACACCCACAAACTGAGTAACTCTGATGAAACAGGCCAATTTTTTGAATGACACAAACTACCAAAACTCACATAAACAGAAGAGGGTAACCTTAGGCAGGCCTGTATTTATTAAAGAAATTGAAGCAATAATTTATTACCTTCCCAAAAGGCCCAGAAGTTTCCCACTGGTGTATTCCATGCAATATTTAAAGAAAGAATAAAGTCACATCTCCACAATTCTTCCAGAAAACAGAAGCTGAAAAAATACTTCCAAATTTATTAAGGCCAGCATCACTCTAATGCCAAAACAAGGTAAACGCATGACAATTATCTCTCATGAATATTAACACAAAAATCCTCATGACAACATTAGAAAATCAAATAATGTATAATAAATGTGAGACAGTAATCCGTCAAAATCCTAGTGAACACAAGCAATAATCTCTTCAACCTTGGCCACAGCAACTTCTTCTAAGACATGTCTCCAAAGGCAGAGAAACAAAAGCAAAAATGAACTTTGGTTCTTCATCAAGATGAAAAGCTTCTGCAGAGCAAATGAAACAGTCAACAAAACTAAAAGGCAACCTACAGAATGGGAGAAGATATTTGTAAATGACATATGAGATGAAAGGATGGCATCCAAGATCTATAAAGAACTTTTCAAACTCAACACCCAAAAACCAAATAATCCAGTCAACAAATGGGCAGAAGACATGAACAGACACTTCCCCAAAGAAGACATAGAAATGGCTAACAGACACATGAAAAAAATGCTCTACATCACTTTCCATCAGGGAAGTGCAAACCCAAACCATAATGAGAGACCATCTTACACCAATTAGAATGGCAAAAACTGACAAGACGAGGAACAACAAATGTTGACGAGGATGTGAAGGAAAGGGAACCCCCCTTACACGGTTGGTAGGAATGCAAACTGGTGCAGCTACTCTGGAAAACAGTATGAAGAGTCCTCAAAAAATTAAAAATAGAGTTACTCTACAACCCAGCAATTGCTCTACCAGGTATTTACCCCCAAAATATTGATGTAGTGAAAAGAAAGGGCACCTGCACCCCAACGTTCATAGCAGCAATGTCCACAACAGCTAAACTGTAGAAGGAGCTGAGATGTCCTACAACAGATTAACAGTTAAAGAAGATGTGGTCCATGTATATAATGGAATATTACTCAGCCATCAGAAAGGATGAATACCCACCATTTGCATCGACATGAATGAAACTGGAGAGGATTATGCTAAGTGAAATAAGTCAAGCAGATAAAAACAATTAGCATATGGTCTCACTAAAATATGGAATATAAGGAATAGCACCGAGGACGAAAGGAGGGAAACAGAATGGGGAAAAAAATCAAAGAGGGAGACAAACCATGAGAGACTCTGGACTCTGGAAAACAAATTGAGGGTTGCAGGTGGGTGGGGGGATAGGGTAACTGGGTATTGGGCATTAAGGAGAGCACGTGATCTGATGAGCACTGGGTGTTATATACAACTGATGAATCGCTGAACACTACATCAAAAACTAATGATGTACTATATGTTGGCTAATTTAACTTAATAAAAAAAATTGCATACCACAAGTAAGTGGGATTTAATCTGGATGTAAAAGCCTGGTCAATATTCTAAAATCAATCAATATAATCCATATATTAACAGGCAAAAGAAGAAAAACTATATGATCACATCAATTAATGCAAAAAAAAAGACAAAATTTGGGGCGCCTGGGTGGCTCAGTTGGTTGAGCAACTGCCTTCGGCTCAGGTCATGATCCTGGAGACCTGGGATCGAGCCCCACATCGGGCTCCCTGCTCGGTGGGAAGCCTGCTTCTCCCTCTCTCACTCCCCCTGCTTGTGTTCCCTCTCTGGCTATGTTTCTCTCTGTCAAATAAATAAAAAATCTTTAAAAAAAAAAAAAGAAAGACAAAATTCAATACCCATTCATGATAAAAGTTGTCAGCAAACTGAGCATATAAACTTCCTCAGTTTGATAAATAACATCTACAAAAAAAAAAATCATCCTTAATGGTAAAGAGAGTAAGCATATTCATCCTAAGATGAAAAACAAAACCAAGATGACTATCTATTCCCTCTCCTATCAACATTTTGCTAGAAATCTTGGGGAGCCCAAAAAGATAAGAAAAAGATATAAAAGATATATAAATTGAGAAGTAAGAAACAGAATTATCTATGTTCAGATGACACGATTATGTACAAAATCCCAAAGAATCAACAAAAATAAGAACCTGAAAATAAAAAGTAAATATAGCAAGAAGACAAGATATAAAGTTAATATACAAAAGTTGCTTTGTTATATATAAAAAAGAACAATTAAGTTTTAAATTTGAAAAAAAAGAGACCATTTAGGATAATACCCAGGAAATGAAATTCTTAGATATTAATCTAATAAAATATGTACAGGATATGAATGAAGAAAAATAAAGAATCCTAACTTCAAAAAAAAAAGATGATCTAAATAAATACAGAGATATTCTGAATTCATGGATTGGAAGACACAATATTATTCAGATGTCAATTTTTTCCAACTTAGTCTACAGATCCAATGCAGCCCCAATTAAAATCCTACCTTTTGATTTTGTAGATCTTGACAAACTAATTCTAAAGTTAATGGGGATAGAAAAAGAGGCAGAATAGCCAAAAAATACTAATGAAGAATAAAGAATTTATAAGACCCATGCTATCCAATTTCAAGACTTATTATAAAGCTACAGTAATCAAGACAGTGTGGTGTTGATTAAAGAACAGACAAAAAGATCAATGAACTAGAATATAGGCAGAAATAGGCCCACATAGTCAACTAATCTTTGACAAAGGAACAAAGGCAATTTAGTGGAGGAAAAAAACAGTTTTTCAGTAGAGGACATTCATATGAAAAAATGACTCTGGGGCGCCTGAGTGGCTCAGTGGTTAAGCGGCTGCCTTTGGCTCAGGTCATGATCACAGAGTCCAGAGATCGAGCCCCACACCAGACTCCCTACACCAGGGTAGGTGGGAAGCCTGCTTCTCCCTCTCTCACTCCTCCTGCTTGTGTTCCCTCTCTAGCAGTGTTTCTGTCAAATTAATAAGTCAAATCTTTAAAAAAAAAAAAAAAGAAAAAGAAAAAATGACTACATAAAAATCTGACACTTTAAGTAAAAATTAACTTAAAATGGATCACAGACCTAAAAGTAACATGCAAAACTATAACATGTTTTAAGGAAACATAAGGGGCGCCTAGGTGGTTCAGCTGTTAGGCAACTGCCTTCCGCTCAGGTCATGATCCCAGGGTCCTGGGATGAGCCCCACATCTGCTCCCTGCTCAGAGGAAGCCTGCTTCTCCCTCTCCCATTCCCCCTGCTTGTGTTCCTTCTCTCACTGTTATCTCTCTCTGACAAATATGTAAATAAAATAAAAAAAAAAAAACCACAAAAGACAATGTATATGACCTTGGGCTTGTGGTTTGTTTTTAAATAGAATCCCAAAAGCGCAATCCATGATAGGAAAAAACTGACAATTTGTACTTTATTAAAGTTTAAAAATTTTGCTCTGCAAAAGACACTATTAAAGAGCGTTAAAAAAAAAATCACCCACAGACTGGGAAGAAGTATCTGCAAAACATGTATCTGATAAAGGACTTAACTTCAAAATATACAAAAAAAAAAAAATAAGAGAACAACCAATCAGATACGTCATCAAAGAAGATATATAAATGGCAAATAAGCATACCAAAAGATGATCGATATCAACTGGGATTAGGAAACTGGAAATAAAAACAAAATACCAGGGGCGCCTGGGTGGCTCAGTTGGTTGGGTGACTGCCTGCAGCTCAGGTCATGATCCCGGAGACCGGGGATCGAGTCCCACATCGGGCTCCCTGCTCGGCGGGAAGCCTGCTTCTCCCTCTCTCACTCCCCCTGCTATGTTCCCTCTCTGGCTGTGTTTCTCTCTGTCAAATAAATAAAATCTTTAAAAAAAAAATACCACACACCTATTAGAATGACTAAAAATCCAAAAACCTGACAATACTAGCTGCTGGCAATGATGAAAAGCAATAGAAACTTTCATTCAGTGTTGGGCAGAATGTATTTTGGAAGACAGTTTTGGGGTTGCTTATAAGGCTAAACACAGGCTTACCATATGATCCAGCAATGATGCTACAACTGGCTGAGAGATACTATGTTCTCCAGCCCTCTTCTGAGCCTCAGGACTATTCCTACCCCTAGTTCTCCCAGTATTTATGGTCTAATTGGCATCCAAGAACTTTTAGATTCTTTCTCTCTATGGGGATGAGTGAGTGGGAGCTCACGTCCTCCCCTGTAGGGACTGCCCCAACAATTCTTTCAGTTCCAGCCCACAGTAGGATACCATACTGAACATGGAGCTATAGGAAATAAGTGGCTTCTCTAAGAAGGAGACCCAGAGAAATAGATCAATAACACCAATATTCTGTGTTTCTTCTTGGATTTTCCCTCCTTCTTCCCTAGCAATTCTGATTCTCTGATAGGAATGAAGATATCCTCAAGTGACTTACTACCTGTGACTTGTTCTACTTATCTTCCAGGCTATTACTTCTAAGATAGGAAAGTCTTTCTCTCCTTGTATAGCAAAAATGTCCTTTCTATCATATCCTCATCTTATACACTCAATAGTTTTCTCTATGCTTAATCTTTTAGACTTGAAGCTGATACACAAAAACTAAGAATTCTGAGAAAATACTTTTCTCTCTCACAAAATCCAGGCTCTTAAGATCACTGTCACACCGCAGACTTATAAAAATATGCTCAAAGCTGAGCAATTATTTCCATGTTCTGGACAGTTTGTGCTGTTCCTTTCCTGAGGCAATCAATTTGGACTTAATGGTGAAAGGGCAGCAAGTGATGGGAAAAATAATTCTCCACCCATGGAGGACCCTCATTGCCTATCAGGACAATTTGTTGACAACCAGAGGCTTGGTAAAACTACTGTATCTACAAAAATGAATGAACTACATTTCCTTCATCTAATCCTTCTTACATATAATTCCTTTCAACTATTTTTATAATAGTTTGGCACCAACAAATTTGAAGTATATTTTTAATAAATTATTTGCCATGTCTTAAGTATAATAAAATTTAAAAAATTAACACTTCTTAAATGATTTTTACTTCTTTTCTCAAATATTTATTGGAAAGAAAAATTTTGTAATACTCTTTGATTTTTGAAAATAGATAAATCTTAGAAATATATAAATGTCTGACTCCATGGTATGAAAGAATTGAAT